>JAPYZE010000006.1:0-167851 GCA_030522805.1 Leptomastidea abnormis
AAGGATTTGTCATATTTATCGTAAGACTTTTTTACGGAACGTATTCTTCGTAAGACAACTATACTTTATCATAGTTTTCGTACGAGGCGTCGATATATACCATAAGCCAGCCACCACCACCACCAGGATCGTATATAACTTAGCTTTATATATTATACGATTAAAATTTTCGGCGGTCACGAGAAATGTGTATATAGTAAGCCAACTTCCTGTGTTTCTTGGCTCTCGTGTTTCGCTCTTTTCTCACTCTCTTTCTTTCTCTTCACGCGACAATTTTCACTCGCTTACGTATATTAACGTGTCGATTCTTATCCCGTATGGATATTTATAGGACGCGCGACATTTTAGCAACTCGCGCGAGCTAGGTCACTTTTCACTTTATTATTTCCCGATTCTTAAGACCCACATACTACACTTACACTACATACAATACACGTTTACCTTTCTTTCTCCAAAATAATATAATTTACTTAAAAAAAAGTTTAGACTAAAAAATAATTACAAACTCCTTTTCTTTTTTTTTAATTTTTTCAGGTGTAGTGGTAAGTCTACCAGTTCACGTAAGCGAAAGCGGTGACGAAGGTCTTGGTAGTATGTCGCCTGAACCATTATCGATGATCACCGTATCGGCGGACGGACACGCGTCAGTAGCAACAGCCACGAGCAATGAGCTTGCAGAGCTTAAGAGACAACTCGAACGCGAACGCGCATCTCGTGCTCATCTTGAGAAACAGCTAAGGTCTATGCAGAGTCAGTTATTCCCTGAACGATTCCGTGAGGAACATACGCAGCAGCTTATTGCTTATCAGCCACATGAGGTGAGTTGTTATTATTGTTGAGATATTTTTTTTTTAATGTAATATGTTATGTTTTTTATATCAATAAGATTATTGAAGTTTATCTAAAAGGTACTTATATTAAAGATAGTTGTGTTGATGGCTAAAGTAAAAAGAACAAAAAAATTTAAGATGGTTATTATTACCTTGTGGGTGTTATTTTATTGAAATTTATATTTTGATACCAACATCCGGTAAAATGACTTAGATAGACTTCAATAATTTATTTAGTCTTTTCTTATATACTATAACAAATATATATATATATATATATATATATATATATATATATTTCGGACTATTAAATTAAAAGCTCAGAAACGATAAACTTTAGGAATCGAACTCACGTCAAGTGAATTATACAGAGCCTTCGTTTTTCCATCCGAGCTATATTCCAAGCCTATGAAATAATAATTAAAATATAATAACATAATATTATCTTGTGATTTATCCAGGTGATAGAGCACACGAACAACGTATTACCACAGGAATTGGAAGACGGAATGCCAGGACTACAGGTAGTCTCAGTTGTGTCAGTGCCAACGGTAGGCTCGACCCAAACAGTTGAAACAAGCAACGCAGATTCAAACACACCACCATTATCGCCACAAGGCTGCGAGATAATAGTACCAAGCGGTGGTGGTAGCAGTTCCATAGTCGTTGACGAAGTCGGCAAAGAAGTGAGCGTCGGCGAATTGCTTCAACAAATCGACTCACGACCCAGCAGTCCAAAAGTTGTCAGTTTCCAAGCTGTTTTCGCAACGCAAATCGACGATCAAACCGTGGCAGGTTCATTTAGTCCAAATCCAGGCTACGCGACTACGGCTAGTATACCAGTTACGCTGACCACGGAATTTAAACCTGCGACACCCAATACCCAATTCATAACTGCAAGTCCTACGCGGCCGTTTTCACCGGAACAGGATGTCGTCGCCTCTGCTCAGCAGCAACAGCAAACTCAGCAGCCTCAGCTACCGCCACAACAGCAGCAGCAGAGGTTGCCCAGTGTGCTTGAGGCTGCTATTAAGGCCGAACCTAAGGTTGAAGTTGAGAGGTAAATTGTTCATCCTTTTATTCAATTTATAATATTTTTTGTTTTTTAAAAGTAAGAATATTATTTAATCAAATATCTCATTAATTTTAGGTTACCATCGCCTTCGAACGCACTAGTGGACGATGGTACGACGCAGGCACGGCTATTCTTAGCCCAGTCAACGTCGCGACAAAACCTCGAAACGATAGTCGAGGCGATTCGACATCTCGAAGGCGATCACCTGTTCAGCGACGAGCCCGCGCAAGACGTGCCGCTCGCATTAACGAACAAGTCAAGTGTTAGTCCAAACAGCAAGCAGCGTCTTCTTCAAGCCGAGGTCACAAATTTCCTTCAGTTCCATACGGCACAGCAACAGCCACCAGCCCAACAATCGCCACCCACTGCACCTACGTCCTCGTCGACGTCGTCGCAGTCGACCGCTGTAGCAGCAGCTGCGGCAGCGACGGCAGTAGCAACCGTGGCAGCTCAGTCCCAGCAAAGTCGAACGCCCCAGCAACGTCCTGGAGTTATCGTCGTTAAGCACTCGTGATCCCTGGCTTTGCGCCACAAACAGCACTAGCTCCTCCTCGTCGACCGGGCCGACGTCCGTGATGTCCGTTATCCGGTGATTAAAAGTCTTAGTCGTCGTCGTCGTAATCGCCGATCCCGTAAGCAGCAAGAATCGCGTCCTCGGAGTCGCTGCTGCTAAATAGGCGTTTTATATAATATATATATGTACGATGCTTGATAAGAGATAAAAGGACAAGCGAGTTAAATATGTTAGGAGGGATCGTATACCCGGCCCGGATCCTCTCATAACCTTCTTGCTTCCGATGAATAACGCGACTGAGCGCTATTAAGCGCATATATATGTGTATAATCTTTATATATATGCGTGTTACACATCTCTCATCATTTTCTATATCTATATTTTCCTTTGGACCTTTTTTTTTTATCGACGAAGGAAAATTTTGAGTATGAATCAGCTTAGCGAGCTAATTAATTAAACTATGGCGCCTGCATTGTCATTTGCGTTTGCGGCATTTCTAGGCTCGATTTCTGCGTTGCTTTCGTTTAAAATTGTTTTAATTATGTTTTTTCTTTTTTTTTTTTTTAATCTTTATTATTATTATTCGGATTCTATTTTAATAAGTGATCTGATTTTCAGATGTAAAAAAAAAAAAATATTTGATTGTTTGAACGATTGATTAACCAAATTTCGCGGCATTATAAGCGACGAAGAAGTCTAGTCAAGAAAAAATCGATAGAAAATTTGTGATTAGGAATTTGATCATATAGAATGTTAAACATTCTTGGTAAAACTAGGAAAAAAAAAAGATTGTATTGTAAAGCGTAATTTAGGGTGCATAAAAGCTTTGATTAATTTACGAAAGGTCTCTTTAAACTGAATTGAAGAAATATGTCCTTTTGTATTTAGTGCGAAACATGTGTCATGAAAGTTTCATTAAATAAAAAAATTGTTTTTCCTATTTAAGATGCAGTATGGATATTTTTACATGCACTTAAAATGGCATTGCATTTTACATTTTGCCTGAAAAGATAAAATCTAATGAATAATTCATGATGCATCGTTTATAAAATTCTATAATAAACTCTTTTGTCAAAAAGAACAATCTGATAAAAAAAAAAATGCGTACGATTTTTTCAAATTATTTTTACAAACAAAAAGCTTTAATTATCTACTTTATTAAGTTTTGATATTTCACTTAATTTTTTTCGTTAGCGCTTTGAAGTAAGATTTCAGAACAGTGCATTTCCAGAATTTAAAAAATTAAAAAACTAAAAAAAAAAAAGTATATAATACGCGTGGAAAAACTACGCAGAGACTGATAATCAGCAGTGCGACACTCGAATGCGTGATAATATTTTTTTTCTTCGCTCGCGTCATTTCCTACCTCACCTTTGTCCTCTGTATACTTTTCTTCAACTTTTCTTTGTTGATATATTTCTGGCTCTCCTTCTTTACTTTTATGCCGCCCTTGAGATTACGCGCTGACGATGAACGATAAAATAAAAGTGAATGGATAAGAAGGAAAGCTAGAAAGTAATCGGAAAAGAAAAAGTGAGAAATTTATGAAAAGCGATGAGAGCGTAAATTTTTTCTTTGGAAAAATTAAGCTTAGGAAAACAGTAGAACGAGTATCACCACGATAACGTTAGTGAAGAATACGGTTGAAAGATATGTGCACATATGTGTTTAAATACGTGTACAATGCGTATACACACACGCGTGTAAGTTCAAAAACACATTTATAAGCAAACATTTTATCACGTTTATCTCTTTTTTACATTGTTATTAAGATTATTACGAGTATGAACTATAATAAACGATAAATTAGATGCAAAAAATTTAATAGTTGAGCGTTATACCTATAAAATATAGATACAGTAAAGGGTTTAACGAAGAGAGACCACGAGTGTGTTTTTCAATGCATTACATTTAATCACACGAATACTTCATTGGCTCTTTTCTTAATTCACATGAGAAAAGGGCACTTCAACTATTGTTTTTCCTTTCTTTTTTTTTTTTTTTGTAAAACGGTGGATAGTGATGGAAAAATTTCGATTTAAACATATATAAATCTGTGCCAAATAAATGAAGTACCGTGACTTTTGTTCCTTCGTAGGTGTTATAGAGGATAGTGCGATCGACTGATTCAAGAAATGCGAGTGTAAAAGTGAAAAAAAAAGAGAGAGAGAGAACATAGAATAATAGACATTTTTGCGTATGAAAAAGTAAACCTCTGTTCACATATATATACTATTCACGTTTTCATGTCAGTCAATTTACTATTTTTTTTCTTCTTTTGTGAATCTTTTCATTCTGTTTAAGCGTTACAATAATAAACATGTAGCTGCGTAATACGAATTTTTGTATAACATGCAAATACGAACATGTTACAGATTTTTTGTTGCATTAATGGAAAGCGAAAGTTTATATATATTCGCTTGCGACGATCAGTCGTTAAATCTGCACGAAAGAGGATAGGAAAGGAATTACGAGTTTAAGAAAAAAAAATACATACTTTAACATATAAATATAAGTTAGCGCGTAGTAGTTTATGCCTAGCGTTTAAAAATAATGTGTTAAGCTATCTTATATGTCTCTTAAATTTATAAGAAATAAAAATATTACACTATACAATTGCGTTTAAGTCGTTGCTGAAAACACACAGACATCCGCGGTTTAAAGACATAAGCGAGAATTACATATATACATATTATATGTATTTATAAATATAAACATTTATATAAACTAAAGAAAGCAGTTTAAATAAGGCGCATTAGGTACATAGAAATTGTTTGTGTGATCAGAATAAATGAAACAGATGCATTTGAGTTGCGAGTCTTAGAATGAATGTAAAAATTAAAAAACGACGTGAATTTACCTGAATAGAGTTACTGATGTCGCTGATGTACTACATGAGAATGCGTAGTAAAATAAATGGGTGAGAATATGAAAAAAAAGCAGGAAAATAACCAAAATAACATGTATGCTGCATTTTTTCTCTAGCTGATCTCGTAATGGTGTACGATTTCATTTTATAAAAAAAAATCAAGAAAGTTCAGCAAGAAGAGAAAAATATAAATATTTAGCTTTCTTTGGTTTTTCAGAAGTTTGATTTTTTTTTATAATTTTTATAAAAAGTAAATACAAATTTTGATACGTTTTATGATGACGTAAATTATAAGAGAGCTCAAGCTGTACGAAAAGCCAAAGACTGCAATTAGAATATATCAGCTTAAGGAAAAGTGTAAGCGTAAGAAACTGATTGCGAGATGGCGCGTCGTAATTACAGATAGATTAGTAGATTTAGAGTTTCCAAGATCATGGTTGGCATTTGAAACGGTACCTCGATGAAGCGATAAATTTTTATGTATTGAAGAAGAATATAAGAAATTTTCAAATTCAGCGAGGACCACTGGTAAAGGCCTAACAGTGAAAATCGATCATACTGAAACACATTTGAAGCGCACTTTCGACGATTGAGTCAATGTTAATGCAAAATCTTCAAAATTAGCTTATGCATTCTCATTATTAAACTATTACATTAAAAATTGAAAAATATTCCTTTATTGTTAAGATTACTTTAATACCGAAAATTATTTTTTATATATGATTTGCGATCGTTATTAAGTGAATCACGAAATTTTTTACTGCGCATTGACAAATTGCTTGAAACGCTAAAAAAATAACGCTCATATACATTTTTGTTTATATTTGTTTTCAATTTGTTACCTGCGAGAAAAAAAAACTTCGTAGTAGATTATAAATCGAAAAAAGCTTGTCGAAGATGACGCGACGAAATATTTCTTCAAATCGTCGAATAGCGCAGCGGTTAATGCGCTCCTTTGTATACGAAAATTAATAATAAAAATAAATTGGGTAAAATTTTTTTTTTAATATCATTTCTTATATTAAGTTACACTTTCATAAAAAACTTTAGGCGTTATGTTTAAAATTATTAATTTTACATTTAAATTAAGAAGTCAAATAACGTATTGGATTTCTGAAATCTTTCTCAGTATTTAAAAGAATACTTAATTTTTGCAAAAATTATTAATTTTATATAAATGAAAAAAATCTCTTACCTGTGACATTATTCGAATTATAAAAATTATTAAAAATTAGATCTTTGTTTTCCTCGTTTACCCAATTGTACAAAATGTAAATCGCGAATTCGCGCGTCGGGTAGATAAGTAGCAACTTTAAATAAGTATTTAGTGTGATCCTCATGAGCTATTAGTTGTTGAACCTTGGCGGTTTAAAAGCTTCTTTTTTTTTTTACTTTTGCATCGTGCAAGTTTTTATTGTTTTCTATTTTTTTTTTTTCTAAATTATTAAAAATATAAATTTAATTGCGTCGGCGTGTATTTCGAGAAACAACGACGGGTTCGCTGTTCTTTTTTCTTCAGCAATTCTTTTGTATACGCGCATGTTTGTAAAAAAATTTTACGTAAGCTTAAGATGTATTTATATATAAAAAACGGTGAATCTACTCGACGATACCAAAATTTATTGTATAACTAACGAACGATAATTTCTAGGCGCCTTCTCTTTGGATAAGAGAATCGAAAAAAAAAAAAATAATTTACGCGAAATTATGGTAGATAAACGTATTATACATTTGTAATCGCATAAATGAGGATATAAGTGAAATACACGTCAGCGTTGTTCGAATCATCGCGACAGGCTTTGGTGTACGTAAACACGCGGACAACGCCGAAGTCACATTCGTAATTCGGCCGTTTAATCGGTCTTTGCTATTAATCTAAATTCAAAGTTTAAACGCCAATGATGCTTTTGCGCGTGTAATATATTGCAAATTTAATGTGACACGATAAAAATCACGTACGAATTTGACTTTGGCGGACACAACTGTCATAATTATTAAGGTGAAAAAAAGTCTGTATTTAGGGTTACAAGCTAAAGCTTTATTAAAGAAAAAAAAAGGATAAACAATTTGATATAAGCATTGACTCCACATTTGCAGAAGCTCGTCGCTCTTTTTTTATGAAAAGAAAAAAAGATTTTCTACGGCGTTTCGCATCTCGCTCAAGTGTTTGCTACGGTTTCGGTAAATAAAAAAAAAAGAACCTTCGAGCAACTATTGCGTAAATAAAGTCTGAAAGTTATATCTTTCGTTTCTTTTCGATAATAAAAGTCGAGTTCATTAAAATAAAAAAAAAAACATAATAAAATGATAAAAAAAAAAAGAAAAAAAAATAGAGCAGATAAATTTCTATGTCGGTACGACGGATTTTATTCTTTTTTATTGATTTTTTTATGGTATAGCATTAAGTATACATAATAGATTACCTCGCATACGTCTGTTGTGGAATATAAGAGACGGTATGAATTTAACCGTGAGCGAAAATTTTTTGCGCGGAATCAGATTGGAAAAAATAAAATGAAATGGAGTTGCCGAAATAAAAAAAAAAAATTGAATTTCTTGTGGTAATTGACGACTGAAAATATTTTTTTTTTTTAAATTAACAATGTTTGAATATAAATGACAAAATTAATCTTTTTCAAAATAAAATCAACTTTACTGTACACTTCACTTAATTTGGCACTCATCATAACAAAAATTTGCATTTTGTTTTTCTGTCAATCAGTCGCCAGGTGTCCACAAGACAAACAATATACACGATTACGTCTCAAATGACGGGGAATGAGAATAATAAAATAAAAGCAAAACGAAAGAAAGCAAACTAATGTAGAGTAAGAAAGAAAGTCCTGAACGAGTGAGCGAATGTGAAACGGTTAATGCAAACACGACGAAATAAACTAAAGAAAAAAAACAAAAGCGATATTCTTTAAGCTTTGAGAAAATGAGAGATTCTATATACAGAAAGTTAAGGATTAAGAAATGTAAAAGAACGTAGTACGGGACTTGCAAGAATATTAAGGGCGTGAAGAATGAATCTTTTTTTTCGGGTGCAGAGATAAAAAGAGTGACACACACACACACACTACAGAGCATAAAGGAAAACGGCCAAAACACGTTTGTCAGTAAATACACACAGAAATACATAAAAATAAAAAAAAAAACATGAAAAAGACGCGCAATTTTTGCAGGCATTGTAGGCTATATATATATAGCGTTGTGTTCTTGAGACTTTTGCAAGAAAATTAACTAAAACATATAACACGACAAATCTATTCACAAACACACACGTATACACAAACTATTTTACACTCAATAAAACACAAAATAAAAATGCATCCTATTTATAAGGGGTGTTGTTTTTGCCTTCGGTCATGTTATACACACGCGCTCTATTACCGATTCTTTCTTCTTTTTTTTTCTTTTTATAAATAAACTACCTTTATCAATATTGTATAAGCGAAAAACGTTCAGTACCGATTATCAAACCAAGTGTTTTAATGCCGAGATAAATTTTAGAATCTTATTCTACACATAAGCGATTTAAAAAATTTTGTAAACGATTCGTGAAATAATTAGAGAACAGGATAGTTGAAACAGAACAAACAAAATAATGTTAATTAACAAAAAAATGTAGAGGTTGTTACTTATTGAAATAAAAAAGAATAAATAAAATGAAATAATAAAATGAACGAGCTTTTTGAAAATAATGAAAATTAGAAAAAATAAAAAAAAAATGATAATGACTGATCAAGAAAGTTGCATTCACGTTTTACTTAGACGAATAAAGAATTGTAAACAATAACTGGAATTTAATAAATAAAATTAAAGTAATAATAAACGTTTTCACGCAAGCACAGAGTACAGGGATAGAAAACAAGAACTGTTTTAAACTTAAGACGCGTTTAAAAAAAAAATAAATAAAAATACAAAAAAAAATGTAGAACAAACCTAAAAAGTACACGAATTTTTTGAAAAAAAAAAAAAAAAAAAAATCCTCTACCTTTGTGTGTTTATTTAAAATAAAAAAAAAAAAAAAAAAAGAAAAAAAAAAAAAAAAAAAAAAAAAAAAAAAAAAAGTTCCTCGACCGAGGTGTGTTTATATAATATACAAAATACGTCGCACGAAGGAAAATATCTTTTTTTTTCCATCGTAGCTTAAAAATAAAAAGAAAAAACGAACTGACTGCCATTAAAGCGAGGGTTTTTAAATTAATTAAATCGATAACGAGAGGCCGGATCGTTATAGCAAGTCCAACCGGCAATATTCTTTTTTTTTTCTCCTATACTTACTCCGTGACATATAATTAAGACAAGTTCGGGTGCTTGTGCGTTCTTATCGTGACGTATTTGTTAGCGTTCGGGGTGAAACGTCCAATTCGATTGCCTCGTAGAAATCAAGTGCAAGCTAAGCTCTTCTAACTATGCAAAGAGAGTATTGGAAAACCCGAGTTTTCTTCCGAATCCAGTACCGAGTGTTCGTTCGTGCTCTGTCAATTTTTCCTTTTTTTTTTATTTTCTACGAGAATTTACTGGTTTTTGCCTTACATTTTGTTAATTTTTTTTTAGCTTAATTTTTTTTTATGTATCATCGATAAAAACGCGTGAGCCAAAGTCACAAGCATTAGATAGTTGAAGAATAGAAATGAATTAGACGCGACAAAATCATTATATACTCTTAAATTTAGTTTGTTTTTTTTTTTTTTTTTTTAATAGACGCGGTAGACCGAAAGTTTTGCGCACTTAATACTTGATGTACGTAATAATTAATATCGATTTGTACTGGGATTTTTCCAATCTATCGTGTTGAACTGTTTTTTCGAATTTACAATGTGAGAATCGGAGCAATAGCGGATACACCTATACACTTGAAAGACTTAAATTAAAAAAAAGAGAAAAAATAATAATAAAAGAATGTTTAAACTTGTCCATTTCACGTAAAATTCGTACTCGAAACTTCGAAGAAAAAATAAAAAAATAAAAAATAAAAATAGATAAGATTTAAAATATTTGTGAATTCTGAGTGTACGTTTTTTGGTATCGCGTTTTTTCATGTGAACTTAGATATTAAATGCAAGTGAGATGATCTCTTGGCGTGATTTTTAATAAATATAAACAAAAAAAAACCTTTTTACAAAGTTGCAAATAATGTTTAAATAAATGAAATAAATAAATAAATAAATCATTCAATAAATAACACGTTTTTTCAGTGTACTAGAATCGTAACGTCAAATTTTTCAATGGTTAATCGAAACAAAAAAAAAAAAAAAAGTCATAAAAGTTTTTTATCACTCATCAAATCCTCCCTCCGATCATTTTTCTTGCTGAAAAGCTAGTCTAAAAAAGGAATAATAATTTTTTTTTCTTTTTTATATTACGTGGTAGCTTTTAAGATCCAGAATTAGAGACTTCCATTACGTCGAGTGCTAATGGAACGTCTGGAGCACGTACAAGTTCCCTAATAAGAGAAAAATAAAAGAAAATTACATGTACACGAGCAAAACATACACATATAGACACAAACAAAATCTTCTCCCATAATTTCATCACTCATACACACACATATTCATTCACACGCGCCACATGCCTCCCCGTAAAACAATATTCATATAATAACGCATTTGACATCTTTTAATAATTTTCTTAATCTTATAAGACAAGACGAGAGAAAAACAATTAACATCCTGAAATGAGAGTCTGCAAAGTGAGAATAACTAATTGTATTTGCCAAGTACATTTACATTGTTAATTAAGTTGCGAATAAAAAAAAAAAAAAAGAATTACATGACTACGCGCTTTAGAAATGGAAATAAAAGTTGGAAGGTGTACTATTAAAACTGACTGAAAGCGATATAAAATGAAATACATAAAAGCAATGCAGCGCCGTTTACGTGAGAGAGAGAGAGAGAGAAAGAGAAAACTGTGAAAATATGTGAAGACGTAAAAGCAAAGTCGGAACGAAGTCACGAAATATAAAAAAATAAAACGTGTGATGAAAAAAAAATAAAATAAAATAAATGTGCGAATGAAAGAAAGTGATAGAGAGAAACAGTGAGAATGAACGTAAAAGTGAAGGTGAAAAATGTCAAGAGAGAAAGAATTAAAACGGACGGGATAATTAAATGAAAAAAAAACACAAAAAATAAAAAAAAAAAAACAAAAAAAAAAATAATAATGATTCTCTGTGATGTAATTATATATGACTTGATTGTATTTACTGCGATTAATTAATTAATTATTTACCGACAAATTTTCTAATCAACATCGATCATCTTTATAAGATCGCACAGCATCTTTTTTTTTTGTAATCCCACTTGTATCTTGTATTTTGTTTTTTTCTTTTTTTAATCTTCTATTTCATAACTCTATATTTTTATTTTTTTTTTGTTTGTTTGCAATTCGTGTATTTGATTGTCAGTGGACTTGTATCGATTGTACGATTGCGCTCGCCATCACACGAGAGACATGTAGATAATATACAAATCCCCCATAGTTCATTTAATATTATGTACGTCGATGCTATACATAACTTTTTTTTTCCTCTATTTTTTTTGCGACTAACAGTTTATTTCCCCGAATTATGCCATTTATCATGCATCATGCATCATCAAAATCATTAAATAACAAACAGCTAATACTTTCATTATATCATACATTGCTGCGTGAAGGATATACATACAATGAAAATACCCCCTCTCTCCTTCTTCTCCCTTCCCGAAAAAACTTTTAAGAAAATACGGTTAGGTATACACGATAAAAAAAAGCAAAATATAAAAAAAACAGCATGTTTCTAACATTTGTATACTTTCAAGTAATCTTAAGAGCATATTCGTCGTTATTATCATACAGTGTTTTTTTTTTTCAATTACAGTATGGTACAATTTATCGAAGCAAATTATGATAAGTTAGCGTTTTTTATGTAAAGAATATTATCAGTTAAAGAATTTATTAAATAAATTGATAAATGACAAGTACATTTTCTGCATTTATTGAAATTATTTCAAATCCTGCCTATTATTGCCTATCCTGTTTATTATTTTTTTTCAATAAAAATTTTATATGGAAATTTTAATTATAACTTAACGTTAATTATAATATTTATTTTTTCATACACAAAATAATACATTAAAAATTATAACTACAATTTTTTTTAATTTAATCTTACTGCATTTTTTTTTAATATGTACACCGACAATAAAAATTATAATTTTTTACTTAATACTATTCAACTCGACTTACAGATACTATATAACCATCTCTTGATCTCACTGATATATCAGTTTTTAATCTAAGATTTTCTAATTTTTGCTTACTATGTAATTTAAATTTACGAATAATGTGTACGATTATTGTTTTCAAACACATAATAGCATATTTTTGACCTGAAAAAAAAATCATTTTACAATTTAATTTAAAAAATATTTTAATAAATAAATTAAAAATATGATATAATTACCAATACATCCACGCAATCCACCACTAAAAGGAATATAAGCAAAAGGATTTCTCTCATTTGAATTTTCTGGCAAGAATCGTTCTGGAATAAATTTCTCTGGATCATTCCAAAACTTTTTACTTCTATGTGTCACAAATGGTACCATCACAATCGAACATCCTTTTGGTAAGGTACAGGTCTCTAAAAATTACATATAAAATTACTAATTTTAAAAACTTATTAAAATGTCATGAATTTTCCTTACCTAGATCAATATCTCCTGTTACTTGACGCACCATCAAAGGTGCAATCGGATACAGCCTCAATGTCTCCTTGATCACCATCTCAGTATACTTGAGTTCCGGTAGGTGTTCCGTTGTCACGTTCTTATCTCCCACAACTTCTTGTATTTCATCGCGTACTTTATCCTTAAAAAAATTAATTATTTAACATCAAAATTAAATAATAAAAAATTTAATTTATATAAAAATATTTCCTCTACCTGAATTTCTTGATTCATAGCTAAATTAAGTAAAGCAAAAGAACCTATAACTGCCGTTGTATCTTGGGCCTAAAACTCAAAATAGAAAAAAAAATAATATATTTTACTTTTTATTTTACAATATTTGACATGAAATAGTCGCAATTCAACCCACAGCTGTAAATAGAGTATATATTTCATCCCTCATTTGTACGTCATTCATAAGATGAGTTTTCGCTACGTGATCAATCAATTGCTCCAATAACATCAATCTCGGCCTGTCGGAAACAATTGCTCCTCTCTCTAAAGCGTAATGTTCTTTTTTCTTTCGCTCAACTGCCTGTCGTAGTGAAAATAAAAAAAAAATTTATTATCAAAGTACAATGATTTATTGAACAAAATTTTTTTTCATAAATTTTTAAAACTCACACTTTCAACGAAACTTCGAATGACATTCTGACCGTCTTTTTGTCGTTTTGCTAAATCAGTTATTGAGAAAAGCCAATCTGGGTGCAACCAAACTTTCATCATTCTTAAATGAACTAATTCGTACATACTGAAATTAATCGTAAATTTTTTTTTAGATTTTTTTATAACAAAAATTTTAATTTTATTTTAATACAAACTTTTCTGTCCAATACACAAGCTCTTTATGTCCATCATTTTGTGAACTTGCTGGCATACCTAAAATAGTTTCTATAAAAAAAAAAATAAACAAAATCAAATTATAACTTTAAAATTTCTCATGTACAATATTATGATTTCATGCTATGATAAATATTTTAATACCAAAAATCATATCAAATGTGCAGTGAATCAGAAAAGGTTGGATATCAAATTCTCCAGCGTTCACTTTTTTATCTAATAATTCACAGCAAATTCGACTGTGCTCGTTGAAGTAACATAAATATTCATTTAAAGCTTTACTATTCAACATGGGCATTATAGCTTTTCGATGACTCCTATGAGTTGGACCTAAAGAGCATAAAATTTTTTATTAATTTATTGAATTGTAATTTTTAAGTATATTTAAATAATAATTTTTTTAAATTTACCTGATCCACTAACAAGACCTTGACCAACAAATGCTTCCATAAATCGATAAACTGGATCTTTATACGAAGCTTTCTGACATCCCAATATTACCTACCAGTAAAAAAAAATTAATTTCTTAAGTATTATTCATTTAGCATAATAATAAATACAAGATATAATTTATTTACCTCATAATCTCGGGGTTCTGTCAACACAATAAATAATTTTGGTCCCAACCAAAAGCGCATCGGTGACTCATAATTATTCACAATTTCTTTAATCCTTTCTAAAGTTTCTGTTTACGAATTAAAAAAAATATTATTCATTGAAAATTCTTTGTTTTATTTTATCAAATTAAAGTCATCTTAAACGACATATACCTTCTGGACCACAAGCAAAGTACAATGCATTGCCAATAAGAGGTAAAGTCGGTGGTCCCGGTAACTTTGATGCCAAATGTATCATCCTTGCTCTTTCTCGATACCAATTTTTGATATTTTTTAGCAACCAGTAAAATGAGACTAGCACAAGTAACGCAAATAAAAAAGAGGCTGCAAAAAAAAAAAATTAAATCAAATACTGATTGGTTGCTATCACTTTGAAAAACAAACAAGAATTTTATAAATATTTAGTTGGAAAATCACAGAGAAGTAGCGATTGAAAATCGAATACAATTCACGCCCACATAAAATATCACGGCAGTTCACAATCAAGTCACGTAAATAAACGGCGTCGATGTTTCAACGTTGTCCCCTTCTTTGGTATATTGTTTTCTTGCATTCTACGACCTTTCTTTTTTTTTACTTTGAAGTGCGGATGAAAGCTTATTGTTTTCTTTTAATAGACGACACTTTAAATTTATACAAGTTAGGTGTGATTTAGAGAAGTTGAAATGTTCATTGAAATAGTTTTTTTTTCAAAAATTTGTTTTTAATTATATTTAATGAGAAATGTAAGTATCTTTAATTTAAGAAAAGTTTGTAGATTATTATGTATTCATGATAAAATTGGTATTTAAGTCATTTTAAGTATCATTTTTTTTTGTTAAAAAGGTCGCTTTTATATTACGTCGTAGATTGTTTTGTTGGGCTTGTTAGTGACACAATTTTATTGGCACGAAGAAATTCGCGTGTAACTATGTATTTTAGGTAACTGCAGGATAATTTACTTATTTAATTAATTTTTTTTAAGTTAAAAAACATAGACACAAATTTATCAGCCCAAATAAAATTATAACATCACTTGTTTCCCTAATCTCACAATTTTTTTTTTCAAACTTATTAAGAAATAAAAAAAAAATCGCACTCGTGTCAAAATTCTGCCAATAATCTGAATATCCATCCCTCGTCTGTTCTCTTGCTTGCATCCATCTCGTTCTCGGTGGTTCATTCATCGTTTTCACAAATCAGCAACACCAACAAGTCGTTTAGCATCAAAATAATACTCAAAAATACAATCACCACAATCCTATAAGCAAACGTATCTTACTCACGTTATAACAGCGCACAGGTGTATAAGCAAACTGAGCTCGTAAACACGTGGACGTGCAACTTATATCCTCTCTCTCGGGGAGGTCTTGGGGGGAAAAAAGACACGTGCCAAGACGACGATGCGTACGCGTATGGATAACAAATAGCTTTGTTGAGTGTATAGTACTGTGGTGTGTTTTTATTGTCGCACGTATGGGTTCAGGTACCGCGAGATGGTTTTTTGAGGTGATACGATGGAATTTTGAATTCAGGTTTCAAGTTGGATCTTTCTTTTTATTTTTGAAGGTCATCAAAGGTCGTTTAAAAGAGGGTTGATAAGTATTTGAGTTAATTGATTGATCTTGTTTTTCAGTAAATTGTCTTATTTGTAAAATATTTTATACGTATTGTAAGATTTACCTTAGAGGATCAGATTAGCTTAGCTGGCTGAACGACAATTTCAGAATTTACAATTCGTGGGTTCGATTCTTGGAGTCTACCAGTTGAGCTATTACGCGATTACTCACTCACATAAGCCGAAATACACTTGATACAAGTATCTAAATGGCTTCATACTAAAAAACAATAATGTTTGGTGATGAAGTTTGCAATATTTGAACTATTATTTAAAAAACAGTAATGAAAAATTTTTGGCAGCATCAATAAACAATATTTTTTGCTTTTGTTTACAACATTATAAGTAAAAAATTATGAAATTCGGCAGAGTGAATAAAAAATGTGTTCAAAACTCAATGTACGTTCTACTCATTGAATAATTCAAACATTATTACTATTGTATTACAAGTCAATATTGTGATTTCCTTTTACGTACATATAATATTAAATTATATTTAAAAAAAGCTAGTACTTTTTATTTTTTTCTCCCTACAATGTACAACTTTCTAACATTCAATTTAAAATTGTTACGATTATATTCGCAGTCAAAAAAAAAAAAAATTACATTACACATTACATTAAATAATTGTAATTAAATTTATGGTTCATCTTAAATTCAAATTTCAAATTTTCATGCGTGCTCCGACTATGATTATATAGTCTTGTGTTTTTTTTATTATTATTCTCTGACGTCGGGATGCGCAATTAGCTCTTATTTGAATGATATTTTTTTTTCAGACATACCGCCTTTTGCCGAACGCACAATTTTGTATACGAAACCGGAGCGTGGGTTAAGGCTGATGATTGTATACGTATTGCTCTTCTCTCTTGCATTTGGGACACGTATATTTTTGTCTGAAGAGTCCAGTGTCGCCGACTTGACCTTTTCCTTAAATCCTCATTTATTTCACGTTATTTTATTTTCTTCTTTTTTATTTTATCTTTTTTTTTATAATTTATAAGGTGATTTACAGTTGACACTTTTATTTATTTATTTCTTCTTTTATAGCAAATTATTTTTTATTTGTAATCAAATTAAAATATATAATGAAATTGATACCTTTGATTAATATCTAATTACGCCTAATAATAATCATTTATTAAAAATGACTACTCATTCTACCCAAAATAAATGTCGTGACTCAGTTTGATTTTAAAGAATTACCCCACAAAAAAAAGAACATCACTGTATAGTTTGAAATAAAATTTTCTAATGATTCACCACGTCATTACCCTAAATAGCATAGGTGATTCTCTGATGCAAAATGTTCTGCATAAATTAGTTTGATATACAGAAGCAGTAGCAGCAGGCTGGCTGGCTGCGAATATTCCTTAACTTATAATAAACTACGTCATGTAGATGATTGAACATGTATGTGAGAGGGAGGAGGTTATTTGCAGTAAAGATGAGCAGTATAGGTACCAGCAATGTTCGTAAATTATTCATATATATCAATTGATACATGTGGTAAATCGTTGGTTCATCTACTGAAACATGACTTTTTGTCTTTGCTTTTCTTGTTAAAAAAATATTATAATTTGAATTTTACGTGACATGAATAAAATTTTATTCTTAATTCAAATAAAAATTCAAATAATGCTCAAACTAAAAAAAAATTAAAAATCAAATCCTTAATGATTTTTTGCAAAATCAGTATATCAAGACAATACACATTCAAACTCTCAATCTTTATTTTATTTTACACATCAAAAAATAGGTATATGATTATGCATGTATATTGATATAAAAATATTTCACATACATAATAATATTGTAATAGTATAGTAGTAGTAGGGCTTAAATATAGATTGACATCGTGGCACTAATTCGTTGAATAGGCCAATATAGAAGGTGGCACGTTACACATTATAAATACATACATATACATAGTATATATGCGTCTCCCCTCATACACACTACTGACCCAAGTATATATATTTATATATAGTATATAACACAGAAACGTGCAGTCAAAGAAGTGAAATAAAAGGGGGAGGGAGGGGAGACTAATCCTCCAATTTTCATCTTCAAATTGCTATCGTCTTTTCCTTCAAGAATTACATTCTGAAATTCAAATGTATGTATAGAAAAGGAGGAGGATGTTCTAATTAGATACATGTCAACTATATACAATTAAACAATAAAAAATGGAAAAAAACGGAAGTGAGAGAAAAAAAGAGAAACAACAATCGTTGAATTGTAGTAATGATTGGCCCTTAACAAGTTATCCGGAAAACGAAATGGTCAATCGTGATATAATACGCACTATATGTTAGATAAAGCTGAGAGTTACCGATATCCTGGTTGAGAATGTACGTACTTCCCCTTACCGATCTTTATAGATACATATATCTCTCTCATGTAATACTCATATAATATGTATATAGATATGTATAAAGGGGGGAACCCTTCACCGGCGTCATCATCATCATAATCATCTATTTCTCTTCCATCTCTCGCACGCAGCATCTCTCATCAAACTGTAATACACGTGTGTATGTATGTGTGTGTTCTTCTCTTCCTCCTAAACTATAGCTGCGGGAGAACCGGAGGGGCTTTTTAGTAGCGCGTTGTCATGTATAATCATAAATGCGAGCGCATCAGTTTTACACCCAACGAGGGTCGAGGTGGTTTTGGTATATAGTAACGCTATATTGGTTGAGAAGAGGATTTATAAGTCAAAAGTTGATTTTTTTTCTTTTTTAAGAAAATTTGTGAGAGATTACATTATTTTGTGTATGGTGTATCGAGTAGTGTTCGTTTTGACCTTGACTTGGATTTGTTTGATCGTTTGACGTGCTTTTTTTGGTGAACTGCAGCTGTGGTGACCAAAGGATTGGATTTGAAAGTGTGAAGATTAAATTGAAATTTTACGATCGTGAGATTGCGTATTGCATAAAATTTACGAAATTTCTACGATTAGGTTTGTAGCTATGTATATTTTAAGTGTTAAGTTAAAATTTTTGTGTATTATCTGTTGGAGTTAGGTAGATTATTACCGATTTAAAATTTTATGTAATCATTAATGAAAATTTTAATTTATACATTTCACATTTTTCATGAGCTTACTGTCGATTCTGTCTTTTTTTTTTTTAAAAAAAAATAAAAAATAAATTTTCATGTGAACAATTTTGAAATAAACAATTCTCAAAATAAATTCAAATAATAATTTTTAACGACATTAAAGAAAAAAAAGAGGGCAAAGCATATGCCTATCTTTTCTCCGGAAGTTGCACGTGCGTTACACTCTCAAGCTATTCATCTATATTCATCTATATTACCATTAGCTTGCATTCGTTTTGTTATCTTTTTTTTTCTGAAAGAAGCACATTTATAGAATAAAGCAATATAAAGTTAAACTCACGTGCCTCATAATATCTCCAGACCTTTCATTGATAATATACCATATGTGACAACATAAGTAAAAATATCAGACGCATCTTTGTAAAAAAGAAACTCGGTCATATTTAAAGAGTTCATATCGAACTTGAGAAGTACAGTATATAGGGGAAAAAGAGAACACCGGCTGATACGAGAGTCAGAACGATAATTTCCATAAGCTCTATCTCTACCATCCAAACCGAGTAGTAGCTTATTACTCTGTTTCTGTACATAACGACAATATATACTTACATACCCTCGTTATCGATTTATATCGTCTAACAATAAGTAACTCGCTTTAATACCACCCAGTGCATTTAATCCCAACAGGTTCTCCATCCACAGCGCAAAATAATGAGGATAAGGTGAATTTGTAGGCAGCGTTAAAGCAGCCACAAAAAAAAAGAAAAGCTTCCAAGAAAGCTTAGACATGCCGTCGATCGAAACGATTCAGCAGCAACAACAACGCGTCGATAGATCGACAAGTCCATTACCACAGTCTACTAGTCCTCTTCTGGGACCGGTACAGGAGCTTAAAGCTTTATTTGCAGAACCAAGTGGAGTTGGGTCGAAACAGCAGCAACCACATCATACGGAATTTAGACTTGAAATTGTACAGCCTGATGATACGGAGCAATTACAGATAAAAAGTAAAGAGGAGGATATACCTGAACGTGGGACATGGGGAAGCAAGGTATGTAGATAGAATACATTTGTAGATATTTATTTATGACGATTAATTATTTTAAAAATGTAATTCATTGATATTGGTACTAAAGTTATAATTAATGTAGATAATAAATTTTTTTTTTCGCATAATTTTCTTTATTTATTTTTTTAAAAAATGGTAATTACTTAATTTGCATAAAATTAATTGAATATTTTAATTGATATTCTGATGATAAAATATTTTATAAGCGTAGCTTATAATTAAGTAGATCATAGTTGGTTTAATGTACGATAAAGTAGAAAACGACCGGATCTAGTCAGACGCGCTTAATAACCTGTACCTATAATACACCAATATATGCTTGATACTAAAGATAATTTTTCATTTTGCTTTTTTTTTTTTAATCTTTTCAATAAGCCACCAGACTTGCTTAAATTTTCTAAAATTATCTCTTATTAAAAAAAATCTAAAACTTTTAAATTTATATTCACCTGATAAATAGCATATATTAATTTTTATTTCATTTTATTTTATTATAAGTTATTAATTTTTATTTTGCAAATACATATAATTTAAAATTAGATTTTAAACAAATTAAAATAAACAATTTCTTACATTCAAGATCGAATTCATCCTGTCAGTGGTTGGTTTGGCGATAGGATTGGGCAATCTATGGAGATTCCCATATCTATGTTACAAGAATGGCGGTGGAGCCTTTATGGTCCCGTACTTCATAGCACTGGCGTTAGCTGGGGTGCCGATGTTCTTAATGGAATTGGCCTTAGGACAGATGATGACCATCGGTGGCCTCGGTGTATTTAAAATAGCTCCTATTTTCAAAGGTACGTATTCTTTTTTTTCTTTTTTCAAAAAATTTTATTTTATTTTAATTAAATTATATACATATTATACATTATATAATCTTTGTCTTTGTAAAAAAATTAATATTTACTACTCGATATTATTATCTCATGATTCTATATAAAAGTAAATGTAAATCATAAGTATTTACCTTTAAAAGATCACGTAAATTCTTATTCTGACAAAAAATAATCATGTACCGGATGAATACAATGAATCGTGAATCGAATAATTATTTAAACGATGCAACTGAAGTAGTCAGCATATTTTATTTTTTTCTTTTTCGTATAAAGTAAATTTATAATGCTTTTTTAAAAACATTGAAACGCGTGGCAGTTTCTTTAATCATCAATAACGTATGCATTAAACGTTGCGTTATGGGAATGATTCACTTATAATTATAGCAATAATAATAATAATATTTTCAGAACAATTCAGTTTAATTTTATTTGTTTATACTGAATTAAATTCAACGGTTTTAAAAAAAATTTTGTATCAAGTTGATAAAAAAAAAATAATTATTTATATATGCACAATCGCACTTTAAACCGCATATAAAAATAATTGTTATTCATGGAGTCTATGCAACGCGAAACAAAATCTTTGTAATGCAGACATTTACACTTACACTTTACAATCACACGGAATTTTTAAGAATTTTAATCGAATATTGAAAGTACCTTTTGTTACCACCAAGAATTATCTTTTAAATTCTCTTGAGCTACTATCCTATGGTTTAGCCAAGTTTTTATGTCAATACCTCGCAATAAGAATACAAATTAGATATTTTTGGTATTTCCAGTATTGATGTAATTTTAAAATATTTCGTTTCCCATCACTATACAAACTTTTAAGTTTTTTAAATGAATCTATTAAGTTACCTCATATCACAAAATTTAAATAATTATAAAATATTACGATTGTAAAATGAGCAATAAAAAAAATAAATGTTTCAAATGTGCGATTATGTACGAAAGTAGAGTAGCAACTGCTAAAAACACTTAAATTTAATTTTACGTATTTGTAAGGTCAAGCAAGACTTAGAATATTTAAACAAGCATATTCTAACAAATTTTTTATGATCAAAAAATTGTTTTTCATTTTTTATTAAAAATATATTGCCGTAAACGAACAGTTCCCCAAAAAATTCCACTCAACGAAATATGTAACAAGTAAATTTGAATTCGTTTCTTTTTTTTTTCAGGAGTTGGATACGCGACATGTATGTTATCATGTTGGACAAACATCTACTACATTATCATTCTAGCCTGGGCCCTCTTTTACTTTTTGGTATCCCTGAGTTCAGGTAAGATCCAAAAAAAAAAACAAACGCGTATTCTAATGCCACACAATCCACACAATAAAATAAAATAAAAAAAAAAAGAAAATCGCAAAGAGTATAAGCCTTGATCGTGTCCAAAGCGCAAGGCCGATTCTCGTTGAAAAAAAAAGGAGAATCGCGGGTAGAAACAAATGTTCGCTCCTATGAATTCCAATGACACAGCCTTACGATCAGTTGCGAGTTGCGAGTTTTTTTACCTCTAAAAAAAAATGCCTCTCCCTAAAAATGTACAACGTGTATTCGCGCGCACGTGCAAAATATATGTTCACTCTCTCATGTATGCGGTAGCCAGAACATATATAATTTGCATGCTTACCCCTCTCTCCTCTTCTGTACTGTATACTACGTGACTATTTGACATTGTTCTTAAATCTTAAACGCACGTGTCTTACCTTCCTTATATTTCTCCTCAAACATATTATATATTGTTGGTATTACGTTTTGATGAAAAAAAATGATATAAATGATCTATGATTATAAAATAGTATTAAATTTTTTATTTTTGCTATTTTTAGATGTTCCTTGGAGAACATGTGATAATTTTTGGAATACAAAGTACTGTATAACACCATCGGATCGTTTGAGAACCCGATGCTGGTCAAACGGTAATGATACGATATGTTCGACATCTATTGGACATCTAAGCCATACACTGCTCAAGGATCCTGTTAAAGAGTTCTGGGAGTAAGTTTCTTCTTATTTATTTATTTTTTTTAACAAAATAAAATTTGTATATTGAATATATCTTTTTTTTTTATTCATCATGCAGGAGGCGAACGCTTCAGATATCAAGTGGTATTGAAGAAGTTGGTGGTATAAGATGGGAGCTTGCGGGTACATTAGCCATCGTTTGGATAATGTGTTATTTTTGCATTTGGAAGGGTGTCAAGTGGACGGGAAAGGTACAATTTATGAATTAATTTGTTCATCACATTTGACTTATTAACTTAATTTTAATAATGATTCAAGTGATTAAAATGTCTATCAAAATGTTCATTTCATACATAATAATCCAAATTAAATTATCGATATCCCGGACAACAATATTTTTTTTTTTCTTTATTATAAACGTTAGCATCACGTGTGTATAATATGTTGATTAGACATAATTTGTGTTGTCGAGCCTATACAACTCTGGTTTCAATCTTAAAATAGTCACATCCGGCTGAAATAATATAATCATTTTAAATATACAATATTTTTACAATGTGTCTTACAGGTCGTATATTTCACGGCATTATTCCCCTACTGTCTGCTTATGGTTTTGCTAGTACGAGGTCTAACATTGCCTGGTGCCATGGAGGGTCTCAAATATTATGCTACACCAAATCTTTCAAAGCTTGGTGAACCCGAGGTTAATATATATAAATCTTGACTATATATATCATAATGACTAACATAATATAAAGTCTTACATGACGCAGGGGTCATTCTGAGTGACTGTCTTTCTAATATATACTCGTTTATACATTAAGTATAATGAGTCTCCTCGGCATATAAGTCTTGTAAATAACAACTCTTTACGTGGGGGAGTAGCATAATGATCGTTTTATGATGACCTTGCTAAGCCTTAACCCTGAATAATCATTGCTTGATTATCCACACATTTTATTTAATATATACTAAAGTTTATTAATTTATGCTTTACTGGGTATAGGTATGGATTGATGCTGTTACGCAAATTTTCTTTTCTTATGCTCTGGGTCTTGGTGCTCTTGTAGCTCTTGGTAGCTACAATAAATTTAACAATAATGTTTACAAGTAAGAACTAATAATTATTGCCTTAATTAATTTTTTAAGGTCTTACTAAATATAATCAAGTACGAAAAATTATAAAAGAGATTTTTTTTTTTATTTAAGGGATGCTCTAATTGTATGCACCGTAAATTCGTGTACGAGTATGCTTAGTGGTGTTGTCATATTCTCGGTTGTTGGTTTTATGGCCCACGAGCAGCAGAAGCCAGTGGCTGATGTTGCTGCCTCGGGTAAATATACCCTTGTTTTTTTATTTTCTTTTTTTAAATTTCTGGCAATCATCAAACAATCATTGAACAATAATTTTCTTTTTTTTTCTTTGCAGGACCGGGACTTGCTTTTCTCGTTTATCCATCAGCGGTGCTTCAGCTACCAGGTGCACCAATATGGTCTTGTCTCTTCTTTTTCATGTTGTTGCTGATTGGTCTTGACAGCCAGGTATCTGAGAGATTTTTTTATGTTAATAATTATAAAATTATATTACCATAAAAATATAATTAAATGTAATTTTTATATAGTTTTGTACAGTCGAAGGCTTCATAACAGCAGCAGTTGATGAATGGCCACGTCTATTACGTAAAAGAAAAGAAATATTTATCGCCATAGTTTGTTTTATATCATACATCATAGGGCTGTCATGCGTCACAGAGGTAATTTTTTCATAACTATTTTTTGTTGTAATTTACAAAAACATCTCGCTTGTACGATTAATAATTAATGTTTTCTCTAGGGTGGCATGTACGTCTTCCAATTGCTAGACTCATACTCGGTGAGCGGCTTTGTATTGCTCTTCCTTATGTTTTTCGAGTGCATCTCGGTTGCCTGGGCATTTGGCGTTAATCGTTTCTACGACGGCATACGCGACATGATCGGTTATTATCCCTGCTTTTGGTGGAAGATATGCTGGACCTTTACAACGCCGGCAATTTGCATCGTGAGTAGGGTTGCTTATGCTGACTAAAGAGTTCAGTAGTTATGACTCGGTACTGTCAGGCAAATCTTTTTTATAATGAATATTTGTTTTTTTTTTATATAAAAGGGTGTGTTTACGTTTAATGTCATCAAATTCGTACCCGTCAAATACCTCGATTACGAGTATCCATGGTGGAGCCACGTTTTAGGCTGGCTTAGTGGTCTCTCATCTATGCTTTGTATCCCCGGCTATGCAATCTACAAATGGAGGGTCACTCCCGGTACTGCATCTGAGGTAAATTATTATTTAGCTTTGAATTCAATTATAAATGATTGAGAAAAAAAAACAAATTTTAAATAATTGTGACATATTATTTGATAGAAATTCCGGAAACTGGTGAGGATAGAGGATGACATTGCCACTCTCAGAATGAAGCTTAATCCAGTTAAGGCCCAGGAAATCAAAGCGGAGTTTAATCTTTAAAGAGACTTTTTAACGAATTCTAATTTTGTACAATGATTGTACTGCCGAATAGAAATGCAACATGAGTATAATTTTTGACAATAATCGTGTTGGCTTATTTTCATCTGAATTTTCTTTTCTCCTTTTTTTTTAATATTAATTTTTAGTATCTAATCTTGTATAAAATTTAATATTTTTCAAATGATAGAAAATGTTTTTCAACGTCAGTTAACCAAATATTAATACTATATTTGATATCAGTAGTAGTAAATTGTAAAATAAGTATATTAATATTAAAATTTAATTATTAAATTTTGGTTCATGTAACAATGTAAAAGAGTGAAATCAAAAAAATTATTGGTTACAAATTTGATATTAATTGCTAATCTCTGGTATCTGCATTAATCTGTAATAGTTATCTACAGCGTTTATTTAAGTATTATTTTTAAATTTTAATTACTGTTTGTATCTATAATAATTTTTGTTTTTGCAACAATAGTTATACAAATTTGCTATCAAGAAATAATATAGTCTTTTAATGAATATCAATAAAAAAAGTTACATTTATAATGTACATATTTTATTATATATACACAGTATATATTTTATAGACATACATAATTCCTTTAAGTGCTTTTTATTTACTGCATATGTAAATAATTTTACAAATTTCTTGTATGTAATTTATCTACGTGAAAAAAAAATAGCTATCGAATTTTTGCGAAAAAACCTACAAGTAGATGTAGGTCTTAAAGCTTTTTCTTAATCAACCTGCTGTATTCATCATAGTATAAGTGCTTAAGCACTTACACTATAGGGAAAAAAAATTAGTTTATTGGCACTTTGTTTGAAATACATATGGCCTTACATGGATATTTACATATCAGTACGCATGGTTGCCTTTATACAGGCGTCGCATTCATACATCATTACATTAATTTTTGTCTATTCATATACTCGATCAATATTCATTTTGCATTCATCATAGCACTCATATAGGGCATAGGTACGAAAGCCGATGATATTTATCGCAGAAAAAATCTCCGAAAAATGTATAATCGGGAATCGAACCGACGCCCCTTTACGACTCCAATATACTAGCAGGCAAGCGTCATACCCACTAGAGGGAGTCACAGCGTCTACCGCTACCGCCATCTCTTCGCTGGGCTAGGTAAGAAACTACAGTGGACTACGCTAGACAATTGACTTTAAGAATATTCTTTGACTATTATGGCACTGCGGCAGCACTGGCCAGTCCATCTTCAACTCTAAGACCAAACACGCTGTGTAACTTAGAATACAGTTTGAAGTTTCATTTTTTTTTTTAGTATTTGAAGAGTCCTTATTATTTAAGTCTTTACCAATAAGTAAATTTATACTGGTTGTAATACATATCGTACAGGTGATTTTTCAATTGGACTTAACAAACAAAAAACAGATTTTTGGCCAGTCGTGCGTGACTACCATTTTGTAAAAAAGGAGAAGACGCTATTATAGGATTTTGGTGATTAGATCGTTGTTTTCAGTGAGTGCTAGATTATGAATTTAGGGTACCTACATTAGGGATATGACCATTGACGTCACGACCCATATCTATAGCATACATTTCAGGAAAAATAGCATAGGCCTTATGGTAGTAAATTAGTTTTTAATTTTTTTTATTCTTTTAGCTAATAATGGCTACAGTAAAATGATTCAATATAATTTTGTTCACCTCAGATACTAAATACTATATTTTTAATTTCTTTGATTTAATAGTTTTAATGCAACGTGCCGTAATCATTGTATGTATATAAAAGTCCTGAAATTACGCCAACTTTCGACATCATGGAGCTTAGATCGTTTTCCGTATCCTCTCCAAGGGCTTGCACTTAAGCAAATTCTTGCTTATTATTAAAGCTTATTTCGGTAACAAACCCTGTGTTGGAATAGTAATGTATTATGTACTGACCAAAAAGACATTAAATAAAGTAAAAGTTACGGAGTATCAATTAATTGTAAATTTTTTATAAAAAAAATGTATATTAAAAAAAATCAAGTGGATTTTTACATTTATAAACATGTTTTTGTTATAGCTGCAAACGCATAACTGTATCTATATATCAATTGTTAAAATGAGAAATTTTAAAAATTAATACATTAGTTTAGATTGATATTTTGTTAATTATAATAACATATTTTCAAAAAGTTTAATCTGTAAATTAAAAAATTTATAAAATTACAAATTATGTCACTGGAATAAGCTATAAGAATAAACGAAAATAAGCGCTTATTTTCGATTTATCTTATTCTCTACCTATTTCTTATTCCGTTTGCGTGTAACGGGCCACAATCCCAATCTCTTTCTTTTCAATAAACTTGATGTTTATAGACTAATTCTAGTTCATCTATTTAAGTGAAAGTCAAACAGCACTATGACTGACTTATCAAAAAATGAAGGATGTAGCGGACATTTCGTCAAAGAAGAGGGTAATATGCAGGTTTTATATTTGGTTTATACACTGACATAAAGCCTTTAAATTATTAATATTTATTTTTTTTTATTATACGGACAATTCATCCTTTACAAGAGTAAAAAAATGCAATAATCGCAAGATGAAACATTTTAAATGATACAATGTCAACAATTTTTTGTAAATACATAATAATTTTTTTTAAGTCGAGTTTTGTCGGGAATGCATTCTTTCCGCAATTTAGAAATTACTGAATAGTAAATATAATTTTAATTAAACTTAATGAAGTATTTATTAAATAAATCATTACTTAAATTTTTAATCGCAAACAAATCAATTCCTGTCAATTATCAAAATCATTAATAACTTTTAAAGTAAAATTATACATTAATAAAAGTATACATTACTTAATTTTTAACACTAATATTCATTTTTTGTAGACAATGTATCAGCTGATGATATAAATTTAATATCAGGACTTGATGGAAGTACTCTTCAAAAAGTCAAGCGCATTTGCCATGAACAATTGAAAAAAAATAATTTCATTCATTCATCTGGAACTAATTTACCTACAAGAATAATATCAAACTCTCACGTTTCTCTGAACTATAAGTACTGTTTGAGTAATTGGAAAATTTCTGTAAGTTTTGATGATAATCTTAATGATGGTACAATGATTACTTTTTATGTAAGTATTTTTTATTTTTATAAAAGTTTACAAAATCGTGTATTCATAATTATTCATAAAATCGTGTATTCATAATTGTGATCACCACGCACGAGTCATATCGGTGAAGCCGCGCGAGTGTGCATAGACCGATCTCACGAGTGCATGTAATGCACGACTGGTGATCGGTGTACACGAGTCGACGGCGAAACCGATGACGAGGTGCGGGAAGATCACACGAGAGAGAGGGAAGCCTGCGCCCGAGTTACGAACATAATTTTTTGCAATTTTAAGAGCCGTGCGCAAAAGTCACTTGTACGCACGGAATTACAAAAAAAAATGTTTTCTTTATAATAATTTAGTTTTTAAATATTTTCTGCGTGCGGATAGCCTTACCGAAAAAATAACCATTCCTCAGTTCTCTGACTTTATCATGCCCAATTAATGGTATGAATATGAATAAAATCTAAAACATTCTTAAGAAATAAATTTTAATGTCCAAACAAGAGATCGTTCATGGTACTCATGCTATTGATAAGCTGAAGGATGATTATTTTTTCTGTCTCTGAAATTTAATTGTATGTTTGCATTATATTTATTTATCAAACGCTTGAGAGCTCAAGCCTATTTACATTAATAATTACGTAACCTTATTTATTCTTTTATTATTTAAGCACAAAGGCAGTTCAAAAACTTTGATTGTTGATATTTATAATAAGGAGATGGAATCGTTTAATAAATATTCAGAAAGTGACATGATCCAATGTCAGAATATTTATAAAAAAATTGATAAGACCATTAAAAAATTGTAAGTATTTCATTTATTCATTTATAACATAAAAGATTTCGTTTTTTCATAAATAACATGTTTATTTTCAGTTTAAAAAAGAATCAAAAGTGGATAGGATTATTATTACCAGTAAAGAAAATAAAATTGGAACCTGCGCAGAATACTGCAGATGATTAGAAAAGTTTTTTTAAAAAAATATTAAAACCTGCGTGGACCAGTCGGTAGAGCTCCAGTAGTTTTCAAATTTGTCGAATCCATATTCACCATCTAAAATCAAAATTCGTATATGTGATCCATTAATTGGCATTACATATTTAATACAATTATTAATGCTTTTTTCTTTAAATAAAAGCAAACAAGACGTAAACGACTCGTGGGTAGTCCTCTACGGATTAAGGTATCGAAAAATAATTTAGGAGATTATATTAAATACTATATTCTATAGGAAAAAAAGGATGTAAAATAAGTGATTGTCTTACGTTAGGTACGAGAGAAGTAAAGGAAACAATGTAAAAAACATTTTTTGACAACTAACTTGAAAATTGCAAAATAAAACTAAATTTTTATTCAATGTCAACGGCTTATATAACATGATTTATGTAAATTAAAATTTTTTGAAGAAAATTTGTCATTTATATAAGAATTATATGATTAATAGCAAGTTTTAATACAAGTAAAATTAAATATCCTGCTTATAAATAGTGTCTTGATCATTTGATTTTCTATCTTCTTCGTCAAATACCAAGATGCGAACGTAAAATGGTATTTCAAGACCATTTATTGCTTCCTTTATTGATTTCTGAAAGTATATTTATATTTTACATTTGAGTGAATTCGTGTATTAATACGTTTAATATTCAATAAAAAAAAAAATTTCTTACCAATTTTCTATTATTATTTTCTAATTTTTTTGATAGATCTACATTTTTAACTAGAAGTTCTGCAATCTTGTCATTCTTTTCTTCTAAGTATTTTTGATACATCTCATGTGTATTTGAATATCTCTCAAACCATTTGCCTTCCATCTCTTCCCATTGTTCATGATATTTTTCATTGGCATTAATCAATTTTTCTCCATGGGATTGTTCTAATTTTTCAATGTATGCACTTTGTTTATAGAAGTTTTTTTTCCATTGAATAATTTCTTCATCTAGGATTTTTATAAGTAGAACTTTTTTTTCTTCAGATAGGTTTGAATACGTTTCCATGTTGATTTACCGAAATAGAACTAATAATAATAGTGCAAAGAGTTAATTAAAGAGAAGAGAAAATTTATTATTTTACTATAGTATCTCAATTCAACAAAAGTATACAACATACCTTTTTCTTTATGAACCTAGTGACCAAAATAGCGTCTGGTATAGTAACGAATGTAACTTTATTTATTAAGTGTTGATAAGCTTTACGTGATATAATTCCTTTATTCTGGAAGACGAGAAAAGTTGATCTTCCAAATCCTCGTAGAAAAAGAGTAACGTGTGACGAAGCTAAAGATAGCGTGCAACACACACAGGAGTACAGAAAGCGTCCTTAGAGTCTGGTAAGTCCACGCTTATATATATATTCCGTGGCATGACGCCAATTAGATATAGTGAGAACTGCGGCAAATATATACAAGGTATATCTATTTAAGAAAGTAGTTTGTGTGCCACTTTCTAACTTACAACACGATTTTTTCGATTTTGCTGAATAAATAATCTAATATTCCCCCTCACCCCAACAATTTACATTAATAACGAAGCAAAAATGTTGATTTTTTTATATAGGTCAGTTGTAGGATTTCCATCACCCAATGATGAGTTTGTCACTGCGTATTATAATAGGTATAGATTGTTTCTTTAAGATAATTGATGGGTATCCGTTTTAACAATAATGAAAAGCGTTACAATTTTTTTTTTTATGACTTAAATGAATTTAAAAAAAACAAAAGATACTATTGTGATAAAAAAATTTTTTTATTATATTTGATAAAATAATAAGTATTTACATTTCAAATAGAAGTATTAAAAAGAGATGAAAATTATTTATATCGGAACAAAGAGATTTTAATATTGCGACATAACAAATGTAGGTATATGAAATAAATATATTGCACTGATTCGTTTGAAGATTAAAAGCTACAACAAGATAAAAAGGTACAGCTCGTTCACACGTATGAATCTCGTTCATCGTAAAATATAATTAATTAAAATAATTATAAATAAAAAAAATGTGCCAAACGATGTAATATTCATCCTTTCTTCTTCGACAAAATTTTTTGCATAGTTCTACTCGTTGTTTTTCCTGACTTAGCCGATTCCAAATCTACACCAAATAGAAAAAGAAAAATACTTTTCATAAAAAATTATCAAAATCTCATTATATGATTAAAAAATAATATTAATCTAACCAGAAGCAAATTGAGGATCAAAATGTAAAACCGATCCCACAGTATCCCGATGACTACTTCGTCCAACAGTACTTCTAGCACTAGGTGTAGTACTAGGTAAACTACTATCACATCTAGCTGATTGCAGCGGCTGACGTAGATAATAAGTACTAGGTAAGCTGAGTCCACGTTCTTCCAATAATTTTTTCACGTAAGCTTCAGCTTCTAAATATCTGATGGTAAATTCAGCTATACGTTGAAGAGCCAACTGGTTAAGCTCTTGTAATTCACGTAACGCTATGTCTCTCTAAAAATATTAAAAATTAAAATAAATTAATATTACTCGCAGAATAATAAATTTTAATTTAAATACCAGTTTTAGCTTACCTCCTGTAACAATACAGCCTCAGTACCAACGCAACCACATTTATTTTCAATTTCTTTAATCAAACGTTTGAGGCATTTGTCAGCTCTAGCTATCTTGTCTCTCTGTTCGCCAATCTGTTGTTCTAATTCTGTTACAATTTGTCGTTTTCCATCTTTTTCCTCTTTACTTCGCTTAACGTCATCGTCCAACTGAGCACAGCTATCTTCCATACGCTAAAAAAAAATTAATTATCACAATGAATCTTACATCAAAAAAACATCCCACCATCAATCTTACCAACCTTTCGATCCAATTCCAAACGTTCCAACTCCTGTCTTTTCTGTCTCATCTGCTCCAGAGTCTCCATCATCTGTTCATCCAGCTTCTTCATCTCGGCACGTTCAGGTCCAGTATCATCAACCAACGACAAACTCGTTTTATACTTCAAATTACAAACATTTACCAGCTTCAACGTATTCTCCATACTACGTATCTCATGCTCAGCTTTTCTTATAGCTCTATCCAATTTATCACCTCGTTCATGCAGCAAACTATGCTCCTGAGCACTTTGTATCTTCAGCTGAGTCGCAACAGGTAATGTTTCACCGTCTTCTGTCTTAACGTCTATACCTTCCGCAAGCTCAAGTAGAGCTTCAGGACTTGCAAGACTTGCAGCTAATAAATCATATCTACAACGTAGCTGTTGAATACGAGCTTTACGTTCGGTTAATATTGCTCTAAGATCTGTACATTCAGCTTGTACTGTTCGACGTTCAAGAGCTAAGCTCTCACGTTGTGCACGTATCTCTGATCTTCGTTCTTGCATGACTGCCTCCATTTCTAGAGCGAATTTTTCTAAATCGTAAAGCTTATCGTCTAAACCGGTAAGTAGACGTTCGGCTTCTCTTAATTTTAATCTCAATATGCTCTCCTCGAGTCTACGTTCCTCGTAATTCGATCTTGCTATTTTTAATTGTTTTTCACCACCCTCGATTAGTAGACACAAGTTACCACGTCTTTCTCTTAATTGACGCAACTCCTCACCGTTACTTGCTATTGAACTTGTTATTTTTCGTACTTCATTCTAAAATAAAATACAGATATTTCAAATTAATATACTATAAGTTCTCTCAATTCTTTAACATATAGCATAACAACGACTTTACCTCCACTTGACCAAGTTGAGCTTGCAGAATCTTATTCGTCTCGGTTTTATCTTTAAGCTCACGCGTAAGCTGTTCGATTCTCTTTCGTTTAGCTTCGAGTTCTTCAACGTCACGTTCTTGACCCAACATCGTGGCTAATCTCAATTCGCAGCGTTGCAACTCGACGTCAACGTGATACGTTTTTTCTTTATTTTCTCGTACCATTTTTTCATGTTTTATTTGATCTGGTACTAATTTTTCCCAGCGACGTGATTCTACTTCCTGTTCGCGACGTGTTAAGTCTCGTTCTTTTTCTAAAGTTTATAGTGTGTTATTGTGATATTAGGATGGAAATTTATTTTGTTTTTTATTACCAAGTTCTTTTAGTTGAACACTTGCTCGTTGTATTAGATCTTGTTGGCGTTTAACTGCTCGATTGATATTTGCTTTGCGTTTTTCTTCTTTCTAAAAATATATGATTAATTATAATAATAACACTAGCTGGATGTTTATTTATATCACTTTAATTTTTACCTCAAGCATATCCTGTAATTGTCGAGTTCTTTCTTCCACATCCATTGTTTGACCATCGAGACTTTTTAAACTTTCCCTAAGTTCGACTATTCTACGCTTACATTCCTCCAAATTAGCTCTCTTTTCTTCAATTTCACCTCGTTTACGTTTTAAATTTGATCTAACATCGTTCATTCGTCTTTCCAAATCTTGCATTATTTTATTTTTTGCCATTAGCTGGAATTTGATTAATTCATTAACATCAACTAATTCAAATAATAAAATTTTTTTTTTAAATAATTATTTACCTCAATCGATATCTCATCAATCGACTCGTTTAATCTCAAACGTTCGTCTCTCTGATGACCAAGTTCCTTTTCCAACGATTTTATACCGATCTCAAGTTCTTTATTTTCTGCAACTTGAATATCAAAAAATCTTTCCGATTCCTGATATGAATCCATTCGCTCCTTTGCCACATGTCTTAAAGATTCGATTTCCTATCCACAATAATCCATCGCACTTAAATTTTTATTTGACCTACATGATAAAAAAAATAAATAAAAAAAACTTACTTGAAGCGAATCGTAAATAGCTTTATCTCGCTGGCCTAGGACTCTTACGCTCTGAGACCATTGATCCATTAATTGCCGACGATCTTTTACAGCTTGACTGTAGTAACGTGCACTTTTATCAAGCATTAATTCTAATGTTTCAATATAAAATATAAAAATTATTAGTAAATGTTAGTTGATGCATTGATAACGTGATCGGTAAAAAAAATCGAAAGATTACCTAGCTCTCGAACATCCGTTTCAGCTTTAAGTACAGCTTTTCGATAAGCTTCGGCTTTTTCACTGAGGGTACGTCGTTCCAATTCGATTTTCTTTCAAATAAAAAAAAAGAAAAATGAATAAAACTGTAAAGTAACTATAGTATTTAGAAGAATATTTATCAAATCGATTTTTATCTCTCTCACCTCAAAAGTTTTCTCATCAGTCTTTAAAAATTGTTCAATAACAATATTCCTCTCCTCTTCCTGACTCAATTTCTCTTCCCAATTCACCAAACTATCCTTATCCAATCTAATACTACGTTTGCAAGCATCAAGTTTACGTCCAAGCTTAGAAGCTCGCTGTTCCAATGTCTTAGCGCGTGTTTCGGATTCATTAGCCTCGCGTTCCCGACGACGCGATTCTTGACCCAATCGAGATTCTTCCATCTCGGCAAGTCGACATAATTGACGCTCGGTTTCAAGTTGAGCTGATTGAGCAGCGAGTAAACGAGCATTTTGACCACGTTCTTGCCCAAGTACGTTTGAGTGACGACGAATTTCTGATAATCGTTCATTTTCACGCTCGAGTTCTGCACGTAATTCGCTACGATGACGATTTTTTCTCTCGATCTATAAATTTTGTTTTTAAAGGTACAGATTATTGTTTTGATTTGTTTGCTAAATTATGAGAAATTTATGTGAGTGTGATTTTATGTTTTACCTCTTCTTCGAGTAGCTTATTTGCCTTATTCGCGATTGGAATGCGAGAGCCATCGGTCCAACCCAGCTCGTTTAACACCTCCTCCACTGCACTTGACATTATTTTAGTGATAAATTACTTTTTTACGTCAATGACGATAGTGTAACGCGGATTTTTTCATTTAGAAAATTTTGGAAAGGAAAACACTTTGCATTGATATATTTGAGAAATGAGGTTTGGTGTACGCGATGCTTAGACTGACCACGAGGTGAAATTTTGATGGGTACCATAGCAACGATACAACTGGATACGCGTGGTTTGGGTGTATGAGGTTGAGTCAATATATGTAAATTTTTAGATTTTTTTTTAGTGTTTAATTTGATTGTTGTTATCATTTTTTTTGGAATAGTGTTAGATTTTATTGTGGATTATTATTTTATAGCATTTTAAGGTAATTAATTGTGGAGGGGAATAATATAAATTTGAGATATTTTTATAAGTGAATCAAATATTCTTTTTTTATTTCATTCAACAGTCATTCATCCACAATGATCTTCCAATATAATTTTTTAAATAGTATGAGATATATATCTTTTATTCAAACATTTTTTTTTCTTAATAGAATAGACTAGGCTTATATAGCCAAGAAAAAATATAAAGTATACTAGGTGTAAATATATAATTCTTAACAACAGTAAATCTCTATAAAAATTTTGACGAAGCGTTAAAAGGAATGCAGTTGTTTGTTGTGTTGATTATGCGCTGATGCGGCAAGTGCAACACTGTAATAATATACTTGCATTCGCTACACTGCCAGCAGTGACTCTTTACAAAAATAACGTGCTGAAGTAAAATGTACATATTATGTCTCTTTTTCTTTCTCTTTCACGCGATCACGTTTTCATCTTCTTACAATGATAAAATATCAGTATCTGTCTAAGTGACAGGTGTTTATATTTTGGACGCTGGTGCCGTTAATTTTTTTCTTTTGGTACGGAAGTGCACAGTAGAGAATTATGTCTTGTTTTTTATCTTAAGACAAGGAAATAACTGAGTTTTGACAGTTGATTGGGAGCTTAACAATTACTTGATTACTTGGTAACTTCATGAATACCATGGGCAAGATATTCGACGTTTTTCGATGTCACACCGGCCATCGATATTCTTCCATCTTTGGTAAGGTAGATACTAAACTCTTTAGTCAATCTTTCAACCTACAGAAATGAAATAATAGTTTATAAATTATGTTTCATTACAAAATGAGAAAATTATAGAAATAAAATTTATTAAAAAAAATTACCTCTGGAGCTTTCAGTCCAGTAAAACAGAACATGCCGATCTGGTCGGTAATATGAGACCAGTCACGAGTGCTACCATTTTTCTTAAGATTATCCTTTAGTTTTGTGCGTACAGATATAATTCGGTCGGCCATTCCTTTCACATCGACTAACCATTGTTTTTTCAACTCTGGATTACCTAAAATTTCAGTGACTATACGAGCACCATTTATTGGTGGGTTGGAATACATAGGCCTAATTAAGATTTTTATTTGAGAAAGTGTTCGGGCAGCCTCCTCTTTATTGGAGTTTAATATCGTGAAAGCTCCAACACGTTCACCTAAAAAATTGTTTAATTTTTTACAATCCATCTAATATTTTTAATTAATCTATCCAGAAAATTTTATACTCACCATATAAACCCATATTTTTGGCAAAGGACTGAGCTAATGCAATTTGGTGACCTTCTTTAATAAATAATCTTACAGCTAATGAGTCTTTCATAACATCACCTAAAAAAAAGCATAAGATAATAATAATTGAGTGTCTTCTCAAGATTTAATTATTTGTTAAAGATTTGAAGTAAATATATTATTTACCCGATGCAAAACCTTGATAAGCCATATCAAAGAATGGGAAGAGATTCTTTTTCTTGATAAGCGCAGATAATTCAGACCACTGTTCTGGCTTGGGATCAACACCTGTAGGATTGTGTGCACATGCGTGCAATAAAATTATAGACTTCTCAGGGATTTTCTGTAAAATAAACATTTTTGTAATGGCTTATATAAATTAAATATTTAGCTGCAATATTTATACACATTTAAATAAATATAAATACTCACAGAAACATCATCCAATAATCCTTGGAAGTCAAGTCCACAAGTTTTTGGGTCATAATATTTGTATGACTTAACACTTAATCTGGCAAGTTTAAACAAGGGTGTATGATTTCCCCATGAAGGTGTTGGAAGATATATTTCCTTATTTCCTGGGAAAAAATGAGATAAGAAATTGGCACCAATGGTAAGAGATCCTGTACCAGATATTCCTTGCACAGTGGAATTCTAAAAAAAAAATTACATATTGTTAGTGAAAATTTGTAAATTATTTTTTCAAAATGTTATACTGAATTTTATATTCTTACTAGGCCATTTGGAACTTCTTGATTGTCTTCGCCAAGTGCTAAGTTGATGGCATGTTTACAAAAATCTGGATTTCCAGAAATTGGGGAGTATTCCTTGTCCAAGCCTTTACTTTGCAAATTTTGTTCTGCCTAAAAATCACATACCAAATTTATAAATGAATTTGAATTTATTAATCATATAAAAAAATGTATACCTTTAAGACACTTGGGAGAACAAAAGGTTTGCCATTATCATCCCTGTAGGCTCCAACACCAAGATTAATTTTTTTAGGATTCTGATCCTTTTTGAAGGCCTCCGTAACACCAAGAATAGCATCTGGTGGGCCCATTTCAACATGGGACCACCAAGAGCTAAAATAAAATATTTGATTTAAAATCTATTGCATTTAATAATAATTTAATTATATTGAATTATTGTAAATAATATGTATTTATAATAATTCACTAAAAAAATAACAATAAATAAAAAAATCAATAACTCATAATTCCATTAAAATAATTAAGAATAGTAAACAATATTAATCCGATAAAATTCAATATCACTCTTTCGTAATTAATAGACCCCAGCTCCAGATAAACATAAGCTATTGCAACAACAAAAAATCTCTTTATATACCAGTATCACACAAGGCTCTCGTATTACAGCATATGCACGTCACATATTCACAAACAACGTCGAGTAGGTATATTTATTAAATCAGCGTTATCGTAAACCACACCACGTCCGCATTTGTACAAGCCTTATTTGCTCCAACTCAAAGAAAAGCTCTTTGCTCCAAAATTCACGTTTCGGAGCAACGAATGCAAAGTAGTGCATCTTCACCAATCAAAGCAACAAAAACCCCCAAAAAAAAAAAAAAAAAAAAAAAAAACTATCGACCTCGGCTGATTATTTAAAAATAAAAAAAAAAGGAATATCAAAAAAGAGTAAAGGGATGAAAACGAGGCCAAAGCCGCGGGGGCTTGTAATTGTAATATATAGGTTAGTCGAAGATCTGGAATGGTGGGGGAGTGTATATATAAGAGAGACACTTTGCTAAGCCGGAAGGTCACGTAGCGCGCTAACAAGTTACATGAAATAGAATATTCGATATTTGCTTACTTGAGTCTCGTTGAAACAGCAGGTGTTCCTCCACTGCATCGTAACAGTCCTGAGATTTTCACTGTTTGAGCCATGTTTTCCTTTTAAAATCTTTTAAAACTTTGAAGATGTGGAATTATAAGAGTTGTAAGAGCGAGAGAACAGACACGACTCGCGATACGACCCGGAGCAACTGGAAGGACGCTGCTACTGCTGCTGCTGCTGCAGAGACGTAGTCTGCGCGCCGGGCTGCTTTTTTCTCTATATTCCGCCTGCGCGGCGTCGTGTGTTTGTGTGATGTTCCCCTCCGCGACTTCTCTCTTTCATCAGGCTTATTCTACATAAGCGAGAACACGACTTGTGAGTTGTATGTTTAATTTTTATTGTCACACAAATACGGAGATGTTTTTATCGTTCTCTTGTGTGTTAATACATGTTGGTGAAAAGAATTAATGAGAATTCTATACTTAGTTTTTTTTTTTTAATGTTGTTGATTTCGAATAGAGAATTTAGAATTAAATTTAGAATGAGTGATTTTATTTTTCGCATGAATTTGCATTTCGAAAGCAAACATTTATTTATAACTGGAATTTTCAAGATTTTATTTCAGAGCGATTTAAATAAATAGTAGCATTTGAAAAACAGCTGAGTTTATATGCTTATAAAACTGAAGTATTAAAGTATGCTTATATTAATAATCAATAATTACTTTTCTAACTACTTTTTTCAGTCTAAATATATTTTTTAAAAAAATTCACATAATGAAATGATGACAATAAAATTATTTATTGTTTTTTCGTGTAAGTCAATCAAATGGCATTGGATAAAATATGGTACCAACATATACGTTTATATGTATGCATACGTATTTGTCACATGACTGCACTCCAAGTTAATTCGTCTGTTCCCCTTCTTAATTCATCTTGATTTCCTCTTTAAAAACTTCTACAGCATCGCTTGCATGAAACATCTCTGATCTCTTTTAATGTGTATGGCAACAGTATTAAAAAGTAATTATTAGTAATCAAAGTTCATAAAATAATTCTTGGTAACAATTGTAATTTTGATTTTTTATTTTTTTTCATACGTGTCAAAAGACATATTACAGTTTAATTGTAGAAGCTACGTTGACATTGTCAATTTGCACTTGACTAAGTTTGTCATTTTTTTTACCACACTCAGATTATTACGTGACGTTGTTCTCTGTAAGAGATAAAGATTGAATATAGAATATGTATAGATCAGAATAACAACAGGGCAAGGTTATCGATTAGAATAAGATGTTATTGAAATTTTATTTTGGTAGTTTTACGGAATTTAGTTTAAAAACTTTTTAAAATCTTAGTAGATTGAATTATTCACAAAAAAATTTATGAAATAATTTAAAATGTTTTAAGAATTGATTAGTTCAATCAAACTAAATATAAAATATTAAACAATTGTATAAGATTGTAGTTTATTTACTGTAGAAAATATCAATATGTTGAGCTTAAGTAGTAACAGTCAGTTAATTAAGTAGATTAAGTCAATTAATTCGTATAAGTAGAAAAGGTCGAGTCTGAATAGACTAAGTAATAAAACTTCTAATCAATCGTATATGTCATGTCAATATATTTTATCTAATCATGATTTGATAGTAATAAGTCTAAAATAACTTACTCAGTATAATTTTAATTTTATCATTAAAATACAGTTCCAGAAGTATCTCATTCTTAATTTTTACCATATTAATTCTCAATTTCCATTACAAACTTTTCTTTTTGCCAACAACAATAAAAATTAAATTATTAGTATTATATTTTAAAATTTCGCGCCAGAACGTCATCTGCAATTCCAGCGACCTCAAACGACGCAATTTAAAAACATATCCTAATCTAACAGAGTCTAAAAAACATAACACACAACACTGCAAACATATAATCGCGCGTTCCATCGTCGTTACATCACGTGTAACCAAAGTGAAAAATTAAGTTTCTAACAATATCCTTTCCTTACTCACAGTTAAAAAAAAAAATGAAAAACCACTCGCGTAGTAATCGTGAAAAACAACCGGCTCTAAAAACGCGTGTGTAAGTTTGTGTATTATCATATAGTGTGTCAGAATCAGAAGAGATAAAAAGTGTATACGTGATAGTCAGCACATGCAGGCAAAAGAAGAGAGAGAAACAGGTTTTGCTGCATCTCATTATAAACATCCGAGTAGACAGTAGTTTAATCCAGGTGTTTATCGAAGATTTGCTTCTGTCAACTACGATAACTTGTTGAGGACGGTTGTGTGAGTATTTTAGAGGCTATCAGCGACCGGTGGAATATATTTTGTCGATCATGGCATTGTCCAGACTTGGTGCATCTGCCGATTTTGCGGCATTACTTGCTAAATCGTCTCATGCAGGTAGGTGGTAGTATGTTGTTGTTGAGATTTTAATAAAATATGGTTTTTTTAATGGAAGATAAATATAAGTTGCTGTTTGAGAGGTTAGATAACCTACTACAGCTGAAATGTGTGTATATTGCTCTGATTATTTTGATTTGGAGCAGTGTTGGATTTAAATCGCGATTAGTTATAAATATTATTTTGAAAGCTGCAAACAGCAAATGATTCATATTGTTTGTATGACTGTTTAAAATACTACGATTAAATGGGTATTTGTGTATTAATCATTCTGATTAATGTTTCATTTTTATTTTTGCTCCGAAAATGATTTTAGACACAGTAATTGGCTTTATTATTATTCTTTCCTTTGATTCGATAAATTTATTTAAAATGCACCTTCGAAATTCACAAGTTTCAATATCATCCAATATTGATAAAATTGTTAAAACTTAAAATGTAAATATGCCTAAAGATACTATATATAAACAGTAACTTTCACTTAGTGTCATTGACCAGTCTCACAATTACCCTCTCCACAAAACATTCGGTCCTATACAAAAAAAAGACATTTCTCTACTTGTGCATCATCTTTGCTAAATAAAAGAAAATCCCTTAAAAAATTACAAAATTCTCTCACTTGAAAATTCTCCCAACAACCCAAATCCAATCACTCTCTCTCAAAAAAAAAAATAATCAAAATTTTCAGCATCAACCATACCACGTCAAGGTGGTCAATTACACGCCAGCGTAACACGTAATTATCCAGAAGCACCAGCTTTAGCTCTACCCATCAACGTATCAGAAATATTCAACGCGGAAACAAGTAGATTCGCATGCGAAAGATCGCGAGATCTTTCAGCACCATATCTTCTACACGGCAATTCACGTGCTGCTAGCAATCAACAAATCGGTAATTCAACAACTCATCTTGGAGGTCAAAAGGATGCGCATTTAGATTCTTACGATTGCTTTGGTGCAGTCAGTCTTAGTGGTGCAATGCAGACGAATGTGCCAAAACCTTTTTGCTCGGCTGGAAAATCAACTCATCTTAATATGCCTGGTGGACAATGGGCTAGAGATAATAAATATTTGGCTGAGGATATGCGCAAGGCACATTTTAATGTACACAAGATGAGACAACTCAAGAGATTAGGTGGCCTTGATGGTTAGCTGTTTTCTATTGGATTTCTTTCTTTTTCTTCTTCTTCTTTTTTAGATGTAACTTGTTTACGATTTGATATTTCGATAGAACCGACAAAATTTGAATGTTTTGTTTTGGAGATCAAGTTTTTTTTTCGGTATATGAATAACTTGAAATTGTTCTTGTTTTTCTTCTTGATTTAGACAATTTTTGTAAACAGCTTAGATATTAAATTTTTATTTTTTATAACTTGTTTTTTTTTATGTCTTTTCCTTGATTTAATAAAATGAGCACTCGGTCTTTTTAAAAGCAAAAACTACACGTGTTCAACTACCGGCAAAATTACAAATTCTTATGAGCCAGTTTTCTCTCTCTTGTATTTACTCTCTTGTACTCGATGTATAAATTTAATTATGAATAATCCGTCCATAAAATCCTATTTATTATTACACCGCGTGTGTGCAATTAAAACATAGCAATTAGTAATATCGTATTATACTTTTTTTCTTCTTGCTTACATTTACTCCATGTACTTTAAGTTAATAAATGTATAATTTTCACCGGATTTAAAATTAATTGCTGCGTGTTACATTACCTTTAAGGAAAATTTGTATGAATATTCAATGAAGTTATTCTGTTATGATGATTTTTGATCATTAATGTATAATAAAAGCATAATATTTTTTTTATTTATAAATTGCGAAACATGTTTTATAAAATATGGATGCATTATAAAGTAAATATACATGAATAAATAAATGAATAAAAAATATTTAAAAAAAAAGTCTGATTGTTAAAACTACTAAGATTAAAAATAAATTGCAAAAATGAAAAAAAAAAAGACGTAAGAATTATGCGAATGACTTTGCAACTCTTTATCCAACCCACGCATAATAATCACGTCTAACAACTTCTCTAAAACAATCGCATAAATCTACCTCTATATAAAATCTCCTTTTCCCATTTACAAAGCCGCAAAAATTTTAATCCTCTCTATAATCCCAACATCCAAATACAATCAAAATCCAAAAAGTCCACTATCATCAATCTACTTTTATCGCTCTCAGGTACCGGTTGGTCATTAGTCATCCTCCGGAGCTACGCAACCGCGGCCAGTAGCCACAGCAGCAGCAGCAGTAGTGGTAAAGAATCGGCGCCTGTGGTTGGTATGTCACAAGCCGATTGGCTCAAGCTTTCAAAGCCAGAACGGATGAAAATTATCATCCGAGATTATGGAAGGACCGTCATCGTATTCCACATTGCCATATCGCTTGTCTCACTTGGTATCTTTTATGGCCTTGTCTCTAGGTTCGTGGACCGAAAATTAACACTCTCCTCTACCTCTTTATCTTACACACAGTTCTACAGAACTCGTCTTCGTATCGGCGAGTGATCACTTTTATTAATCTGATGAATATTAATAAACTAGCCGCTCCTATGCATACACATACACACGTTTTATGTGGTCGATCCCGCACATACATACAAATACATTAATATGTTAAAAAGGTAAACTCTATCGATAACCACCGTATTTTTTGTTATAGTGGCTTGGATTTAACGCCAATGATCGAGTACATAGGTAACGCCATCGGCAACAACGATTCCACGTTCGCTGAAGAAGATTCTGGCAAACAGTTGTCCAAAAAAATTATGAGCGAGGGATCGACTTTTCTTATCGCATACGGTGTTCACAAGATCTTTGCGCCACTGCGGATTTCTACTACCCTTGCCTTCACTCCAATTCTTGTTAGATACCTCAGACGTAAGGGTGTGCTTAAACCACCTAAGTTGAACGTGTCAAAGACTGGCTGAAGTAACTGGAGTTGATTGTAATAATTTTATACTTGGCACTTGAAGTGCTGTGATCTCTACTGTTATGTAGTGGTGATCATTTGTTTTATTATAGATGAATTGGAAAAGTTTTGGAGTTGAAAGATTGAGAAACTTGTTAATGTTTATTGTTTTCTGTGCTTTTTGGGATTGAGGAGTATCTTTAGCTTTTGAGAATTAGAAGAAAGTGACGCACAGTGTTTTTGTTGAGGATGTAGTATGGAAATGTACAAAGTTTGTGTAAAAGTTAGATGGGTATAAAAGATAATATTAAAATTAAAGAATTAAATTAATAAAAAAAAATATTTGTCTATTTTTTACCCATAAATTTTTTGATTATGCAAAAATGCATGCTAAAATAAATTTAGTACGCCCAGATTAATTTATTTATATTTATATCAATTTATTATTATTATTTTTTTAATGTTTACAACAAGTGAATCTTCCAATATATAATTTACACTGTTTCAATGATTCATCGGTACATTCGTAGTATAACAGTCCTTAGACTTTAAACAAAATTCTTACAAAAAAATAATTATCTGCTATGTTACAATTTTGATAAATTTAAATCGTTAGCTTAATAAAATCATCTGGTCTAAATCATAAAAATTAACTTCATTCAATCATAAAAATAAGTGATTTGAGAAGTTATTATTTGTCATTATTGTAATGTGTAAGTGTGCCATTGAAAGTCACTTAGTTATATTTCTAATAAATATTAACGTAACATTGAAAAATTTCAAGCAATCTTACTACTTAGCTCTCAGCTGACTTTATACTAGCACACTTACACACTAAAAATCAACTTCTTTTACTTATCTTTTAATTTTTGCATTAAAGATTATAAAAAAAATATTCAATACATATTCATAAGCTTTCACGCATTGTTTCACAATATTTTTTTTTCTTATAAATTTTTTTCCTCTTAAAATTTGCATCTTTTGAAATATAAAGAATATATATAAATCTATATTTATATAATAAAATGCAAGGCGCCGCGACTCGGTCAAGTAATTTGGTTGATGTGAAGAAAACAAGTTTGGATCTGGAATATTTTTCGGTTCACGTGGATCTGCGCCATACCATCTTAGATCAACGGATCGTACCTCCTATCGGTTATCACAAAATGACGTTGAATATATAATTAAATTGCATTGCAGGCAGCAGACTCCATTAAAAAATATTACTAATTTTGGTACCAACGAAAAAAAAGGAAGATTTAAGCATGCGGTATTATGTTTCAAACTCGATCGACCGTCCCTTCTGAACACGAGAAGATGTGCTCGCATTACCGGGTTCCCAGTGACAGAGCTTCACCTTGAAATCGAACTTACTTTTTTTGCTAGATCTATATATATTGTACTGCAAGTATTATTTATTTGCGAATTGAATAATTACATAAATAATAATGATTTAATTAATAAATAAAAATTACTTTAAATAATATAATAAAATGCTAGTCGCGGTTCGTCAACGACTTCATACTATTGAGCGTGGCATGTGTGCAATTTAACACAAACTCGCTCACATAGTTATATATATTCACTAATACATATATATGAGCATATTCTCGACTCGAGGAAACCGTAAATACCTATTTTTCCCCCGGCCGCTCTGCATAATTTTTTATTTTATTTTTTCTTTCTTTCTTTCTTGAGAATTGAAAATTCACATTTATGTAAAAGCTCGATAGTTTCAAATGGACGAATTTTTTTTTATAAGTTTTAATAATCTTTATAGGAAACAATTAACGCTGACGCTGTTGAGGCCATTCGCTCGGCCATACACGCAAAGCACTCTTACTGTTTAATCATCGAACTCTGAACGTACCAATAGACGAAAATGTTTATTTATCTTTATTATAGTTGCTTCTTTTAGAGCTCAAATTATTTTCAGGCAACAGTAAAAAAAAAAAGAATTAAAAACTGAAAATAATGCTTATTATAAGAAAAATTTTAAATTGAAAATGGGGCTCTTATTAAAGTTTATGAAAAAGAAAAGTAAGCAAACATTTTCGTAAATTGAAAGGCTTAAAAAGTATGAAATCTGCGACATATATGTACATGGGTTGAATGAGTATTAAAATCTTAATATACAGATTAAAAACTACAGCATCATTATATACAATCTGTTAGTATTTGTCACATCGATCAATGAATTAGTATGTTCTGCTCGTTAAAAAATCTATCAATTAAAAAAAAGGGCACACATACGGTTTTATTGCAAAATGTCCTAAAAAACATTTATAAAATCTTAATATATATGAAAAATACTATCAGCAGCTTAAAAGTCTTATGCGAGTTTCTTCTATTGTTCATGTTTTGCAAGTATAAAAGCGTTTGAGTTTCAAAAACCGTAAGTTCTGTGTGTATATATATTTTTTTTTTATTTATCGATACACTTATAAGTTTTATATTTATATTATAGTCACGCTTTACATCTTAATAAACGGTTATAAAAATAACTAAATTAGAGAAATATCTAGTGTTGGTTATTTTTACGTTAACGTTAGTTTGATTTTTTAAGTACTTCAACTATTGAAGTATAAAAAGAAAAATTACCGCTACGCGGTACTCTTTTTATCAAAAAATGAATTCGTTTGGCATTGAAGATTCAGTGCGTCAAAATGACCATAAAAGTTTACAAGAAAATCGGCAGTGTTTATGTCATGGAAGAATTTTAAAATCTATTTTTTTTTTCATCTTTGATTTCGATCAAGAGGCACGGTAATAATTGAATTTTTTGTTGAAAATCGATTAAAACTATACAATTTTCATCTTCTTATGTATCTCATAAGAATAAAAACTACTTTCACATCTTCCGATAAAACATATATAAACATACATTAAAAGCCCGATTTACATACTGCGTCAAAACATCCACAGTTTAAACAAACTAATTGGCACACAATTTTACGTTACGCGCAAAAAAAAAATAAAATTACAACGTAACGTTCAGACATTTGGGGGGTCAGACGCGTAAATTCGCTCTCTCTATCTCTCGCTTTTTTCTCTCAGATCTCTCTATTTTTTTTTATGTCAACGTATCACTGACGCTGTAGGAACACGAAAATCAAGGCTCATCCACAATTCAGGTTTGCGAGTGAACTTGGACGCGATTGAGATTTATTTTAGGTACATCGTCATTATTTTTCCCGTATTAATAATCGTCCTTTTTGTTAAGTAAAAACAAATTAAAATACGTTTTTTGATTGAGTATTTGGCCCACTCATTTGGCCAAAACCGTAGCATTTGTTTACTTAACAGTACTTCGGCGTTTCCTGAACAATCAGTCAACGAGCTGTTTGAGCTCATTTTACAATACCCTTCAATTGTCACAGTCTTACAATTAAATGCAACACAAATTAATTGCTTTCTCAATCCTCTACAGCAAATCCCATTGCTTTCAAATTTTACAAGTTATAGTGCAATAGCTTTAGTAAAATAATTTTTCTTTATTATTTATAATTAAATAATTGCTCGTAATGTGGTGGTTACTAAAATTTTAGTAAAAATCTTAATCTTATTAAAAAAATTGGCAACTTTTTAGAATAAAATTAATAGCATAATACTAATTAACCAATCGAACAGTTAATTAAAAAATTAAGAAAATAAATGAACTTATATCTATATAACATTTGAATAAAAATTTAAATGTTTAATCTAAAACTGGCTTTTGTTTATCTTATTATTTAATCGAATTAATCTTTAAGAATTAGTCTTTTAAACCACCATTAGAAGCTGCTTCAACACTTTTGCTCAAAATAAATTTTAGACTTTGTAAATAATCTAAAATATAATAATAAAAATTAAAATTGAAGTAAAATTGTCGTAAAATATTTTTCAAAAAATTCCTGCTTGACTATAATTAAAAAAAAAGCAGAAAAATAGAAAAACTAATGGATGATATAACAATTAATTCGAATTCCATATGATGAGTGCAATCATACCGCGTCTTCGTCAAACGAGCCTATACGTATGTGTTTGTACGTGTCCCCCGCATGTAGTGAAAAAACTGCCTCCAGCTGATGAGTGTTTTACTTGACCAAACCCAAAAACTGCTTGTAATACCTACAATCATCGTCATTACGTACTTGATCATAAAAACAGCGAAGTCCGGTCGTCTGCCGAGGTTCCGAGCCTGGGGACCCATTGGACAAGGTATCGAGTAGGCCGGGCGCGAGCACATTTCGCTGTTCCAGGTGAGCATCCAATTGTCAAAGTACGCCTGTTCGTAAAACAAGCAGGCTATGACGATGAGGGCAGGCACAGTGTACAGTACGGAGAATATACCGATGCGGATCATCAGCTTCTCAAGCTTGTCAGTTTTGGTGCCATCATGTTTCATTACCGTACGTATACGGAAGAGTGAGACAAAGCCAGCTAGTAGGAAGATTGTGCCAAGAACAAGGTAGACACAAAGCGGCGCAAGCACAAAACCACGCAGTGCTTCTACATTGTACAGACCAACGTAGCAGACACCAGACAAAACGTCACCTGTTGAATTTTATTTTTTGTTAAAAATGAGTTTAAGATAATAGTGAAATTAAAGAGAGTAACATTTAATTTGTAACTACACACCTTCAACTTTGCCCATTGCTAGTATTGAAACAGTCTTAACTGCTGGAGCAGCCCATGCCGCCAAGTGAAAATATTGCGAATTTGCTTCAATAGCTTCATGTCCCCATTTTAGTCCTGCAGCTAGGAACCAGGTAAGAGTGAGTATAACCCACCAGATGCTGGATGCCATTCCAAAGAAGTATAGGACCATGAAGGAAAGCGTGCACATTTCATGCCTCGTTCCTTGGGTAATAGTAGAGACCATCTGGATTCTCATATTTAAGGGAGGTGGAAAGGGATCTTTGCAGGCTATTGTTTTCCCAGAAACAAAGCCCACTATGTAGGTAAGGGCAACCATTAAATAACATATCGATAAAAATATTATAGGCCTCTCTGGATACCTAATAAAATAATACATTTTGTTAGAAATTTAAAAAGACAGCAAATTTTTAAAAATATATAAATAATGTAAACAATAATAAAGATTCTTACCTAAACCTATCAGTATCAATAAGATAAGTAAGGAAAGTGAAGAAACAGGATGCAGCGCAGAGAGTTGCCCAAGTGCCAATCCAGACTCTGGAGAACACTCTTTCTCGCTCGCTAAAGAACATAGCATCGCAAGGTGCACCACAGTTGGGCTCAACTTTGTTGCCCACCTTGAGGGAGTATCCAAGGCTGGGCGGTACCTTAAATTGCACAGGACAAACAAAGCCAAAATTTCTACCAGCAAGCATAAGACCATGATTGCTAAGTGGCTTTGGTATGTTGCCCCAAGAGGGATGGAACTCTGGACGTGCCATGTGGGTGTCATCAACAGCAGGCATCTCTGTAGGATCTGAGTCATTTCTACCAACGCACAGGACTTTGTCACCAGGATTAGGAAATTTGCTGCAATCCATAGACTCGGGCCAGTAAAAGCCAAAGTTGTTCATGAGCTTCTCACAGTTGTTGCGTGCACTTTCACATAGCGAGCGACAGGGTGGCAGGGCCTGGTCGATTATGGTGCATACTGGCGCATACATGGCGCAGAGGAAGAACTTGAGATCAGGACTGCACTTGAGTTTAACCAGAGGTGAAAACTGATGAACTTCAGGGCCTGCATCCTCTTGCTTCTGGTGGTTCAGCAAGTTTGGCATGATGGTATCGTTATAAGGCATGTCCATGCAGAGGCTTATCGTGATGCGCTCACACTTGCCGTGATGAGGCAGTGGGTCCGCGGAACTGCCACCAGTAAGTCCATTCTCGGGCTCGAGGCTGCCGGTCATGCTACTGCCACTTACCCGGCCATGCCTCGCTGTAATCCCGGAGACCAGGAACAGCAGCAACAGTAGCCTCGCCAGGAGTCCCGCGCAGCTTCTCTCCGTCATCCTCGTAGCTATTCTTTAGCGACGACGCAGCGGGAGTGCAGTCTTAACTTAGCGGCAACTGAGGCCGCTTTTACTCAGCTAGCCGTGATGCCGCTGCTCCGGTTCTTCCTGGTTATTGTTGCAGATGCACTTGGCACACACATCACGCGCCCAGCGGGCTCGACGACATTTTCTCAAGGATTGTATGTGTGCTGTTCTTGAGCGCTACAACTAAATATACACTACGCGCCCCAGGTCCTTTCTTCCCTTATATTATAATAACACTGTGCGTTTATACGTCAACGCATAAACACTCGCGATAGAAATTAAGTATATAGGAGAAGAAGAGAAGATAATTTCAACGTCCTCCTTCTACAAGAAGAGGATCAGTTTTTAGAGGATTTATATACGTATATGGGCGGCCTCTCTCTGGCGCACACACTGCTGCATGCAAGGGAATATGGAGGATATAGTTGAGAGGGAGAGAGGGACTGCGCCACTCCGCTGGCTGGCTGAGGCACTGACGATCCGCGAAATGGTGGAAGAGAGGACGAGAGAAAAGAGAAAAGAAGGGAGAAAGAAAAGGACTGTGTAGTGTCAGTGTGTACTGTGTAAGTATATTGGAAAGAGAGAAAAAGACAGAAGACGCGCTCTCTCACACACCGACACCGCCTACGACTTTGTAGTGTGTCAGTGTCTGTGTGTATGTGAGAGCGCGCGAACGTAAACAGCTCCTACGAACGAAGTCCGAGATGGGGAAGATGTTCGCCCCGCACCTCCCTTTTCTCTTCTTCTTCTTCTTCTTTTTCCTCTTGCATCCCCCCTGCGCACCCTGTCTACGAGTCTATATACGACGCGCCACCTGCAGCAGCAGCACCTACTGTGCGCTGGAATTCTTTTCTTTTGTTTGTTTGTTTGACTGAATTTTATATATAGATATATTATAAGCGTGGGATGCGATATTCTATGTATTATTCTTTAAGTCGCTGAAGCTAGTTCTTGGAAATTCCGTGTGGAAGCGCTGATGTTGCTAAAAAACCCCGCGAAATTATTGTTTTTTAAATTTGATATAGAAAATAGAGAGAGAGTCACGTTCAATTGGTTGGGTTTTTTTATTTTATTTATTCTTGTTAGTTTGAGGTAGCATTGTTGCTTACTGCAGTGTACTGTTTGTTATGTACATGTAGTTCAAATAAATAGAAAGAAAAGAAATTAATAATAATTGTTAAAATTTATAAAATTATAATTTATTTCTAAATGACTTTAAATATTTATAAAATCAAAGGATTACTTAAAAATAAAAATAAAAAAGACAATGCAAGCTACTTAAGAAAAATAGATTTAATGGAATTTTTGATTTTTATTTTTCTTCATTGACCAGCTTCTCATATACAATCACATATTATTATACTGACGTGTGCTCATTATTTATTTATCATTTTTCGCTGTACGCTTTACAACTTTTCTCATTTTATTCTATAATCTCTTTTGGCAATTTTATTTTTCATTATTTTTTCATAGTTTATATTTTTCTTGATGAATTTTACATTTTATAATATTTTTATATCTCTCTAGTATATTTATTGATTCTTTTTTTTTGTTGTTTTGTTTTTGTATTATACATAGTAATTTCGGCACTCACTTTCCTTTAGATCACGTTGTTATTTATTTTTTATTACTCTTTATTTTATTCAGAGCATTTAAATCATTCGATTGTTCATCGTTGTAAATATAACATTTATTTTATACATTTTATTATTTAAGGAAAAAATTATTATGATAAATATTGTTTTAAAAAAAAATTAAAAAATATTACAATGAATGTTTTAATATCGTCTTGACAAATTTTGCACCCTAATTTCTTCACATTCAAATGATTTAAATTCCCTTAAATTTTTTACTATAAATCGTAATTATTATTGTTGATTTTTAATTTTATCACTATACTGAACTATTATTGTTTATTACTTTTTTTTCCACTTTGCATTTGACAATATATCTAAAGAAATCTATTTGATCCACGATATTATATATAATATTTATATAAATAAATTTAGATTTTTATTTTCTCGAACGTTTTTTTTATATCTATCGAGAAAATTCATTATCAGCCTTATTAATGCATTTTTATTTTTGTATAGTGTAATTAGTTACAATTAACATTTAGAGATTGTTAGAAGAATAACCTTTTTATAGTTGCAATAGTCGAGCTGTTACATATTCGCTTTCTCGTTTTTCAGCGATTATTTTTTTCTTCACGAAATTAAAATTTAAAATTAAACTTAAATTTATATATAAGTGTTTAGTTTACATTTCTTATATTCGTGTATAAATATTACAAAATCTCTTATAAAACTAAACGAATTTCATTCCGATAAATACTAAATCACTAAAATTATATATTATACTACTGTATATACTGATCGTCTTGATTAAACAATATACAACTTTTTTTGTTGTCATTTCGATCATTTGACACATTTATTACGCATAACGCAAAGCGTTTAATACTTACATTTTTTTGTGTCTAAAAGTATATTATAATTCTTGATTGGCTGAAGGAAAAGTTTATGATAAAAATTTTGTCAAAAAACTTATTTTGACTCCACACGATTTGCTATTATCACAATAATTTGGCGGAAGGGTAAGAACGAGAAAGACGACTCTGACTTTAAATGTATTTTTTAGATTGATCACAATTAGATTACAGTAGTTAGTAATACTTTTCTCGACTTAGTGAAATATAATTTTTAAAAATCTAATTAATCAATGCAAAGTCATTTGTATATATTTTTTATTTTTACATGAATCTTTAGTAAAGTGTTTAGATGTGGAACTGATTTAATATTAAGTTATCAATAGTTGTACAAGTAACAGAAAACAACGAATTAAAAAATTATTTACTGCCAATAAAATTAGAAAAAAAATTTTTAAATGACTTTGCACTTGACATATATGTGAATTAGGTAAGTATCTTTATTAAAGTTTAGTTATAGTTAAAATTTAATTTTCGAAAGATGGACAGACTTTTATAAGGAACGATAAAAGACGAGTACAATTTAAATAAATTTATGCGCACTCGATACGAGCTTTAATGTATATAATATCGATATTTCTCTGTAATACTTTATTAATTTTTTTTTAATTTATTTTCTTTGATACATTCATATACTTTTAATGTATTCTTTTCGCAAAATGCAATCATCTTACAATTAAAAAGAAAAATTAATTTCTACTTATTCATTGAAATTAAAGCTCAATTGTCATAAATTATGTAATATTAATATGTACAATATAAATATAAAATATAATAAAAAATAAAAGTAAATTCATATTTTTACAGAATAAAATAAAAGAAAGCAATTTAAATATTGTAAGATTGACTGTTAATTAATACTTCACTTTCAATCGATGATTTTTGATACACAATATTTCGTTCACTGCTTATTTTGTAAATAACGAAAACTATATTCTATTTTATTTTTTCTAAATATACACATATGTATGTACAATTTTTTAATATATTATGATTGATTGTACTTATGAGCAATAATTAATTGCTCATATCACCTTTTGGCGAAGGTACAATAGTTTTATCGTTATCTTAACGCTTAGGAAGATATATAATTTTGGCACTGATCGTTTTTCTTTTTTTTTGCTATTAAGAATTCTTTTGCAATATAATCCGTAAAATTTTTCTTTTGATAATTAGATAAATATTTATATTGATATTTACCAACAGTTTTTTATGTCTGTTAAGTCTACAACACGACGAGAAAAAGACAAGTCATATATGATAAAAAAAGTCTCTACTAATTTGAAGATCTTTTTTGACTTACGCTGAGAATCGAATCCACAATTTGTGGATTATGAAATCTACGCTTTACCGAGTAAGCTACACCAAGACTTCAGTTACTTATTTATTAGAATTTCTATTTTTAGTTTTATGTACCGACTTGAAATTTGTTGTATAGTAATGATAAATTACAGCCATTGAAAGGTATTTTATATAATACATAGTTAGATATATCTTTGTATACGAATATTTAATTGATTTTAAATTTATTTGTTAATTCTAAAAAATCGCCAACTATTTACAATTATTACTTCTCATTTTTTGAAATATTACTACGACACATGTCGTGAAGTAAACATTGATATAATTTCATACATGCGATATATTTATGTTTATATGTTTAATATTACGTATTTAAAATGATATTTTGCACCAAATACAATTATTAGTGCTTTTAGTGGATTCACGTTTTAAATTTTAAAATTTATTGGCACTATTATTGATTTTCTATTTTGACATTTTGTATAGATTAGTATATAGGTAATACTTACATTATATAAAAAATAGTCAAAAACATTGCTTAAACTAAAATATAATTCTCAAGATGTGATGAAATGTAAGTAGCATACTAAAATTTGCTAATTAAATCAGTTTAGAAAACTTAATACAGTTGAATTATGCTTTCATGAAAAAATTATAAAAAATAATTATTTTTGATCTGCGTATTAATAATTACTCATAATTTGATATTTTAACCTATGTACAATTTTTGTTTATTTATGCATAAACATAAAATTTTGGAACTTTACACCGCTATTTTAAAAGATACCCCAGATGTCTTCGTTACTGGCCATGTATAAACGTTATAAATTATTGTTAAAAAAATTAAAAAAAAAAATTATAATGAATTCTTTTGAATATTTTTTAATAGAAACAAATCAATGATTTAAAGCACTTGATAAAAATTTATAAAAAGTTAGCACCCATATTTTATGTTTTTCATTATTTATTTCATCCTCATAGTTGATAATTCTTTAAGAAAATTAGGCATATTAATAAAATTTTGTTTTTCAGAGAAATCTAAAGTTTAAAGTTCAAAACATATGATATTGCCTATAATCTTATTAGAAAAAATTGATATTATAACTACTTTGTATAGGATATCGTATTATTATAAATGATTGAAAATCAGTCAAAAAAAAAATTTCAATAAGATGAGATTATCAGTCATCATAAATCTCATTTATAAACAAATTTAGTTACTTTTTTCAGATCACGTGTATACATTCAGACTTTTTAATAAATCTAGAGTATCTTTGGCACCATTTTTTTTATTATTGCCACATTTAAGCATATAATAGACAAAAGAAACTTCCTTTTAATCTACATATTCGTTAAGTCATCGCAGCCATAAATTATAAAACATTTATAATAAAATAAACTCTTGCCTATACCCACGTTCGATACGCGAATCAATATAATATAGGACCATAATATGTACTTCGAAATCAAACAGCCTTTGTTAATCACAAATTCAAACGAGTCTGATGCAGAAGGTGATGAGTCGAGCTGAAGCTGTAGCATCTGCTGGTCCAGTTTCCTCTTCCTTCTCGTCGACAAGCCGGCCTTAGCTGTTCATTACGGTTGAGCGCCTGGAGTATCCACGTCTCGTTACTGCTTCGCCTTGTGCTTCGCATTCACGCTTTACTCGGTCGATTATGTCTGCTACCAACTTCTCTTCTTTTTCACGTTGCTCTTCCCAGTCTGGACCCTTACCGATCTATACTCCAACAATATTGACTTTTATCGTTTTGCCTTTTTTTTTTGAGTTACTTTAATTCCTCAGCTGGATCTACTTTTATTTAATTTTTATTTAAAGTATATAAATTAAAAATTTTATACCTAGCTGAGAAATTAGTTTATTATGGTATTATTAAAAAATTATTTGAAAAAACTTACGAAAAATGAAATTTATGAAATATTTTGTTGAGATAATGTATGAATCAATAAGAAATACTACATAAAGAGCGCTAAGCAATTTTTGTTTCGTCAAAAAGCAAATTCTAATAAATAAAATTTTTTTAAAAAAGAAGCAAACTTTTGCAAAAAAGAAATATTTCCATTTATAAAGTAAAAATCGTGCTAAAAATGATGAAATTTGATTTTTTTAAATAATTTATTATATCATGCACTGGTGTTGGTATAATAAATAAAAACAATGAATTAAGAAAGAAAAAACAACAGAAAGGGATAATTTTATGCAAAACAACAGAAATTTTCTTTTTTTTCTTTTTTTTTTTTTTATAAAACTCATTTTATTAACAAAATTGCGAGCTATAAGCATCGAGCGGACAAAATGCATTACCATATACATAAATGTATAAAAAACAGCCAGGTTGAAAAAACCAGATACTACACAATATATATCATTATATTAAAAATCAGTACAAATCATTTGTACTCTTAGGAACTTTTGTCGTTTCTAAAAAATTTTCATCACCAAAGTCAATTACAAAAAAAAACACATTTTTTTTCATAATTTTCACAACATGTTAATATTCCGACTATTAATAATTGACGTTAATATAATAACATCAAAAAATTCTCTAACTAGGATCTGGCTTTTATTTTCAGATATACAACTATAAAATAGCTTTTAATGAATAATGGGTGCACATTGACATGAGAGGCGAAAAATGTATAAACATGAAAATTTGCGCGCAAGCATCATAATAATAATAAATGTAAAATTCGCAATATAATGCTTTTTTTTGTGCATATACAGCCATGACAATGAATTTGTGAGCCACAACTAACGAACAAACGAACGATTGAGCGAGCGAGCGATAGAAAATAATAAAATAGATCATAAAAAAAGTATGATATATGTCGCTTACGTCGGCAGGCTTGCGGTTAGCCGCTGACGTTCTCAATGGTGCAACGCGTCCGTTTGGTTCCTCGCGGTTCTCGTCGTTCTCCGCATCATCCGCGCTGTGTCGAGCGCTCAGGTGACCGATGTAACCCTTGCGCGATTTGAAATAGGCGTTGCAGCTGTGGCACTTGAATAGCGGTGCTGGCTGTTGTTGCTGCTGCTGTTGTTGATTCGAAGTGGTGGTGGTGGTGGTTGCAGTTGCTGGTGTGGTTGACGGTGATATTGATATCGATGTTGGAATTGTGGTGGGTTGGCTGTTGGTCACGTGTAGCTTGTATTTATGACGGTACCAGCGCGTTCGAGATGGTAAAACTTCGCCACACCATTTGCATACCACCGAGCCATCTTTTTGAATCAGGTACTCCAGCAGCTTGCGACAGAGAAATCGCTGTACTGATCATGTTTGTGCTTGGCTTTTTTTTTCTTATATTGGTAATTTTTGATTTGTGTGATGGATTTTATTTTTCAATCGCTATTTTTTTATATCGGTGGTGTATTGTTGGAAAAAGTAGCTTATTTGATTTTTAATAAAATTTAAAGTTATTAAAAATATTTAACAATAATGTAAAAAATATCGCATTATTTTTTGAACAGTGAACTTTGATTTTTTTTAATATTGAGCTCTAAACGTAGACTTTGTATATTCTGCGTTATTTTTTTGTGCGTGATTAGTTGTATTTATAATTTTAATACAAAGCTAATTTTTTTTTAATTATAAATTAATTAATTTGAAACAAATAATTACTATAATGATGTATACGATTGATGACTGATTACGTTCTTAATTTATCATGATATCGAACAATTTTAAGATGATATTCGTGAAAAATTCAGTCTTTTGATCAATACTTTTTATTTCGTTGTATGTAAAAATTCAAAACTTTTTTTACTATAATTACCTTAGCATAATATCTGACTTAAAAAAAATTTATTATATGAGTAACTATGTATATCGAGTTATGAACATTTAACGACAAATTTTGTTTATCAAAAAACATCAAATTTTTTAAATTAATTAACCACATTCAAAACATTAATTTAGAATCACATTTAATAAAACCACAGCTAGTAACACAGGTACTCATATTTAAAAAAATTATTTTCTTAATTTTATTATAAACTTTTTTCTTAAAAAGCTTTTAAAAATTGCTCCTACATTCTCAATAAATATATCAGAAATATTGTAAATGGATTATAACAAAGTTACGACTATACTATACGGTTAATTAAAACGTATATAAATTCAATTAATCGTTCTATAAAAATCAGCATATTACATTTATCTAACAAACAAATTAACTAAATTCATCAACAACTTGACTAGACGAACAAAATTGTCTAAATTTGACTAAAATTTACTAAAACTGACATATAGCTAAAATTTACTAATATCGACTTCCCCACAAAAAATTAGATTAATTCGCGACCGATCGTGAATATATCCCCTCCCTGGACCTTTAAATCCTCGGCCTAAGATCGGCAGCGCAAAACGCACGAGCCACATAACTAGCGACATCGCGACAAGCTCGCGCGCGCCGATTACGTCTCCCAATAGCTGTAACAGCCAAGGGTCTAAGAGCCGTTGGTAGCCAACCAACCTGCTTGCGGACCTCAGGTTCACCAGCAGCCTCACTAGGCCGAGTACACGGCCTAAGTAGTAGCTCAGCTCGTTCGTCCGCACTGAGAAAATGTACAGGTTCACTTGATGACGATTTTTTTAAACGATCCTCATCCTCTTCCCCTGTTGCAGCAGCAACAGCAGCTACAGGATCTGAGCCAGAACTGCTGTCTGAATCTTCGGGTTCGTATGGCTCGTCGCAATAATCCTCGATTGATGCAGCTGTTGATACTGCTATTACTGGTTGGTGATGATGTTGATGATGATGATGATGGTTAATGGGATGTGCATCGGTCGGAGATGAGTTGCAAATCTCGAATGTTATGTCACTTGGTAGATTTGGTAGGCCGCCTGAAAAAGATAAGAAAAATCGTGCTGATTGTGAATTATTGGGTTATTTTGTTTTGTTGGATTATTATATATGAATTAATTAATATGGATGATATTATGCAAAATTAGGTGAAAGATAATATTCAGGGGTATATTGAAATTTTTTGGATCTTAAAAAATTATCTACTGATGGATAAAATTACATACAGCAGATGCAGTCAAAGCTGAGATTGCTATAGCCAAAATACAAAATAAACTTTTTACAAAAAAATTTAAAACCTTTTAAAATCTTAAATTTATGATTTATAGTTTAATTAAATATGTTAATTATTCATTTAACGATGAAATAAATTCAATGCTTTTTTTGTTTTTATTAAAAATAATTTATTTCTATGACATTTGTTTGCGTAATAGATAATACATTAATATTATTATTTTTTTTAACTCTTGTGTATAAACTATTATATAAACATTAACAAAATCCTTGCAATGTAACTAAATCCTCGATATCAAGATATTTTTTAATGTTGTAAATAACCAAATTCGGAATATGACCATTAAAAATAAAATTCAAATTTTCATCAGCATTTTTTATCGCATCAAATTCTATCTTAGTAAGTTGTTTTAAGCCCCAGATATACTTTCTGAGCAGCAGAAGGTAATATAAATGAAATTTGTGATTTTTCACCATAAATTTTTCGTTTATATTAGGCATCTTAGCAACCTCTATGCAAACTCGTTTTTTTGCATGAAGAAAATCGTAATAGGTCAATCGACCAACTAATTGAGTTTCTTTCATTCTACTAACTTCTTCTGAGCACATTGCATAAGGACAACAACGTTTGAGCCAAGTTTTTGAGAATGTGTAATTTTTAACAATAGCATTGATGTCATCATCTTGGAAACCAGCAGTTTCAAGAATTATTTTATGGAGCATTAATGGTCTTGTTGCGAATGTATGTCGTCGATAATTGTCTAGCCCGTAATAATTATGTAAAACTTTAGTGTCCGCGCCAAGCTCAATAAAAAGTCTCAAGGGAGCAGTATGCTTGTTTGCAAGGAGATAATCCAGTGGTATTCTGTTTTGTTTATCTCTAGCGTTAATGTCTACCTCTGGACGAAAAAGTACATACCTAATATTCATTGGTATTGTATTGTTAGCGGCCATAAGATGTAAAATAGTAACTCCCTCGTTATCTGCCTTAGAGAGATCGATATTCTTCTGATCCATAAGCAAGCTAATTATTTCGTAGTTGAAAGGCTTTTTCGTAATAAAAATATGAAATGCTGTGCGACCGTCGATATCGGTAGCATTAAGCTCTGCACCTCGTTCAATCAACAGCTTAACTATCGCAAGACTCGATATGATTGCATAGTGTAAAGGAGTTCTGTTGCAGTTGTCTCGCAGGTTAACATCGAGATTCAAATCAAGCAAATTACCAAATGTCACGTCATTCCTACCACGAGCCGCGACATGCAAAAGACTTTGACCCAAACTATTCGTGAGTCTATAATCTGCACCCCGCTCGATCAGCATTTCAAATATGTCAATGTATCCGCCAGCAAGAGCGTAAAACAGACCCGATTCACCGTTAGGTCCTTGAGTATTCATTGATACGCCCTGATCAATAAGATAGCTGGCTACCGTATAAGAACCTGCATGACAAGCGGTCAAAAGCAGTGTTCGACTCCAATCGTTGTCATTAATTTGTCGACCAGTGCATTCTACAAGAAACAGGAAGATCTGAAAATAAAAGTTGGCTTAATAATTATACATTGATACCACGAAAGTTTAAAGTTTATCTAAGTGACGTATAAACCTATATTTAAATACTTACAGAAAAGTTACCAAGCTGAATGACTTTGGACCAGTGATTGTAAGGAAGGTCGGAAAGACTCCACTTTCGTGAGTCGCATTTAAGATTGGTATCCATGTCGCAGCCTTGATTAATAAGAAGCCTGATAACCTTTCGTTTTTTACTTTGAATTGCTCGGCCGAGGGTAGTTTGAGACCATGTGCTGTGAGAGGTTCGATTGTAATCAGGTATAGCGCCGTGATTGAGCAGAAGTTCCACAGCCTTACAATCGCCTCGACGAGCTGCGATATCCAAAGCCTGACTTGACAATCTTTTGTCATTTATTTCGTCAAATTTGGCTTTGCGTAGTAGATTTATCAATAATTCGTAATTTCGATTAATAACCGCACGGTAAATTGGATTTTTAAATGATGAAGATTTCCTTGATTTATTGCTCAGCTGAATTTTATATGAGAATAAATTATAACTTTTTTTTTTTAACAAAAAAAAAAAACATAAAGTAAAGTTCTAAAATATTCTTACCACAGAGCTCATGTTAATTGGTATTTACAGGTATGTTACGTATAAAAAATTAATGATTTTAAAAATAAATTCGTAGGTATTCACTTTGCACCACTAGACTGACGCTAAAACCGGATATGCTACACGCTAAAGACAAGCCGACACTGTGGAGAACGTTGTATACAGCATGCACGTATACACAATATGTACATACATAAGCTATACTTTTCTGTACATAATCTGCTTGACAGTGCAACATCCATTTTCGACGCGTCTATTGGTGCTCTACATCAGTACGCCTTAATTATAGAGTTCTTTCTCATTATTTTTTTCTATCTTTTTTAATTTCGATTTTAAAAATTAGGACAAAAAACTTATCCATTTACTTATAATGATCCATAAATACGGTTATCATTTTTAAAGGTACAGTTTTTAAGACATTGATTATACTACATATAATTATTTAAGAGGCTTTTAATAAATATTTTTAAAATTAGATAAGGGTGAAATGTGGACTTAGAATAAATTAAAACTCAATTTTTAAGTCTCTCTATACATATGTATATTATATATAAATATTTTTTTTTTTTTTAATAAAGAAGGATGTGTTTATTGATACAAGAAACGCTCGGTCAGATAAGACTATTGCAATATATATCACAAATTAAGAATTATAAAAAAAACTACAATTAGATAAAAAAAACAAACAAACAAATGACGATTATCATAATAAAATATAATTATTACAATCATGTTTTTTAGCTTTTTATTTTCTTTTCGGTATCAGGCACCACGTTATTGTGACAATAGGTTTTACAATAAAAAATGATAGGGATTGTTACAGTTTCATTATATCTCTAGTAGTTTTTCTGTTTTAATTTTTTTTTATTTTTCATCTTTTTCATTTCTCGTATTTATACTTTTATTTTTTCTCATTTTTTTTTTTACAAGTAGCAATAGTAAATATAAATTATATTATATAATATTAATCGTGTCAACGCATTATATCTTCTCTAATTACTTATTACCTATTTTTTCAATTAAATTGTGCAGCCATCGTGTCGTGCAACGGTGACGCAATATTAATATAACATTCAATATATTGTTGTATATTTTATTAAATATATTCATAATAATTTATAAATATATATCTTCTTTTCTTTTTTTTTATTGTCTCGCAGCAATATAAAATTACATCCGTCTTTATGGAAGTAGATGATATCAATGAAAAAAAACGCTGATATAAAATACTTGAAGACGTCATAGCTTCATTATTGTCGTGACAGCCGAAAAATATAATAAAAAAAAGTACGATAAATAGTGCGCTGGTGGCCTATAATTAACTGCGGGGGTGTTGGGAGTGAGAGTAGTATTTATAATTAAAATTAAAACTTGGTCGCTTTTTAGTGTTTTGCTGTACGTATACGGACACTTTAAACTATATATACCTATTTATATGTAACAATTAAATGGTGTGAGCGTTAAACGTTAAGTGTGTGATGGCTCTACTTATGCCAGCGCTAATACAGTATAACTAGAAATTATACGAGCTCCGTCCGACGAGCTTAATTATATCATTTACATTTATATATTTCTTTTTATGCTGTTTGTGAACTGCATTTACGGCATGCTGCTGATGAACTAGTCAGATTGATCATGTACACGATCATCTGGTATCTAATGTTACATTATGTTTAAACTTTTTTGAGATAGATACAAGGTATTAAATGTAAAAAATAAATGACGTAAAAATTATAGCGAAGATAGAGTGAAATTTTTGTTTACACTGCATAAATATATTGCATTATTTTTTAGGTATTATATGGAAGAAAAAAAATACTAACAAATTTATTATGACTATCTGTGCTTCTCAATTTATTACGTTAAATTTGTTCTTATAAAAATATACAAGCCTTTTTTTGTGCGCGTCAAATTTCGGCATATAGGAAGATTTTTTTATTATTATTGTTATTTGAAAATACAGTTTTCGTGGCAAAAAATTTTTATTTCAAATTAAAGATTGTTTACAAAACGGGTAAATGTTTAAACTGACTTTTTTCATATTTTTATTTTTATGTATTCTGTAGCAACTTATAAAATATTTTTATATACATAGTGATAAATTAACATATAAATGTATTTCACATACGTTTCACTTTTTTTAGTGTTGATTTTGTTTACTTACATAAAATAAAGCATTTTAAATGCATTAGTTTAACACCAAGTGAAAAAAAGCTCTTTTTTATTTTCTGCAGTAGAAAAAATAAAAAAAAAATTTATCACAATGAAGAATAATTAATAAAAAGAAATATAATATAAGTTTTAGGGTAAGCTTTTTATTTAAATATAATAATGATCTTGTATACCAGTTAGTAACATTTTATTATAAAATCAACACCTAACTGTATTATATAATTTTCAGATATAATCTTTTAATAATTTTAAATAATCCAATGTAAACATATTATTTTACTCTTGCAGCTTAAGCACTTAACCTACGCTCTGTAAACTACAGTATTACAAATGTGCAAATAAAAACGAAAAAATTTCGTTTATAAGGCTCGCCGTTGGTATTGCTGTACCCGACCGATCTTTGTTATGTGGAAGACTACGCGCGCACAATTACATAAACATATATATTTGTTTTCTTTTTTGTTTTTTAAATAAATTTTTTTCTCTCAAATCTTTCATTCGTTCATCTTTTTACATGCTTACAGATTTCAATCAACGCAGGCGCGCGCGCAAACTTTCTTACAATTATAACAATATTTATATAGAATTATTTATATAATGCAGAAGAACCAATACTGCTTTCGGCTTGAATCGCGTGCAAAGGCGAAATCTCGACCAAATGAACGATAGTCCGTCGCAGTACTGTTAAAAAAAAAACATTAAATTATTAAAAAGAATATTATTACATCTTTGTCAAACTCGGACGTCATTTGCAAATCGTTCGAGAGACGAGCGCGATTAGTGTTCCTTATATTCGTGATACATCTTTTTTTTTTTTTATTTAAAAATTTTCTTACAAAAAATAGTGCATCCCAACACCAAAAATAATTTATGAAAATAATTAATGATAAGAACAAACAAACAACGTGTCCTTATTAGATTGTTTTTTTTCGCTTCTTTTTTTTTCTAAATCATGGACTGTGTGAGTAAACGAAGATCAATGGTAAAAAAAAAAACAAACAAGGAACCTACTTGGAAGATTTTTCAGTCGAGAAACAGAAATATATATTTATTATAATAATGTATATATCAAACATTTAATAATAAATTTTTTCTCTATATTTTTAGTCATATTCAATTAACACTCGTTAAATATGTGCTTATGTGGGTGCAACTGTGTTCCAACATTACTTTGTTTTAAATGAAAGAAATTTACGTAAATATATAATATATTCATTTATATAAATTCTGTGCGCTCTTGAAACGATTAGTTATAGTAAATATATAATTATACAATATTTTTTTTCGCAACTATAATATAATATACTATAATAATAATAATAATAGCGGTAATCATAACAGCAATAATAAAAATAGCAATGTTGCAAATAATAATTATATAATATAATAATAGTAATCTAGATAAATGAAGTAATAAATCGCAAATAATCTATGTTTTTTTTTATAATACAATCAATCTGGAAGGCCTGTACAAATATACGAGGATTAAACTGCTTTGCAGTTGGCTCTCGTATACATTATATACTTGTGCCCAATTCGTAACTCATATTTTTATTTTTCACATCATTCACATATACATCTACTATAATTCGTAATTTTAGTCACTTGCATATCTGTTTTCATTATACAGAAGAATAGAGGAGCGATCTAAAAAATCTACCTACTTTCTAACTATAAAGATCAGCTCTAACATTTCTCTGTGCTGTGCATTATTTTTTTTTGTACGCTCGAGAACATTCGGGAATATATGTATAATATATAAATCGTAACGTTGCATAAATATCGTGTATATGTGTATGCGCCATACAAACATACACTCTGGGAATACTTTCTACGTCGACAAATGGTTTCTCCATTGCGCGCACCATTGGGTTTATTTTTTTTTTTCTTTTGTCTTAAACTCGCAGGAAGGAAATATTGGTTTGTCACTTTGTCTGTCGAAAAATGCACGTATAAAGAATCCGCTCGTGGGACTTTCAATAGTGTATCTAAAAATATTTTTAGCAGTCGCAATCATTCTGAAACGATTTTCTTATTAAAATAAAAATTTTGTGCATGACAATTGCACAATGCTACTGCTTTTATATTATTACGCATAAGGCAAAACTTGGATATGTATACTTTTTTTTTGTCATTCTTAAATCATTAATTTGGAATTGCTTTCGAGCTTTGTAAGAAAAAAAAAAAAGGAAACAAACAAGGAAATTATTACAACTGTACAAAGTAAATGATCGTTCAATTTATACAAAATAATAATTATAATAATATTAATAATAATTGTTCGCAAAGAGACACAGCGATTTTATTAAGTATAAAAAAAAGGAAAGACAGACACAAGATACAGTATTAGAGCAAGGCATACGTTTCAATATACAATTGTAAAAAAAAAAAAAAAACAAAATCAACTGTTTCTCATTAAACATGCAAAATTATTAACGCAGCTATTCATATAAATACACCTTCTTGTATTGCATCTGTTCCCGTCAATCCATTTCCTTTTCAAATTACAAAGAAATCATTTGCTTATTCGCTTACAGCCTAAGACGCGTTTATAAAGTGCGAAAATTCTTGCTTCACAGTACAAAAAAAAGAAAGAAAAAAAAATATAAAAAAAAAATGAATAAATGTATTCGTACGAAACAAAAAATACTGTCGAGTCCCCTAAATCTGATCACAGTGTCGCTGTCTGTTCTACGATTTGTCTCATTAAATTTGAAAACTTTGATCGATCAAAACATACATTTTAGACAAGTATGAAAAAAAAAATTAATAAGAATATAATATAATCACACATAATCTGAACTTTATTTAAGGCACAATGTGAACGCCAATTACTTATTTTTTTTTTTTATTTTTAAAACTTTTCTAAATGTATGTTGGACTTATAAGGAAAATTCTTTGTTATCGATGGCTGAAATTTATTAATTAGTCATAATCAAAAATAATTTTGTGCTTTTTTTTTCCACAACTTATTCGGTTTGCAAACCCATCTGCTCAAGTCATAATTTAAGAAATTTTTAAAATATCATTAAACTTAAACAGCTTTCAAGACGTCAATAAATACATTCTTATCATCTAATAAATACTCGTCAACATATCAAAAATTTCGAATCAGTACCTTTGAAAAATAAAACAAGATAACTGTCATATAAAAAAAGAAAGATTATTCGTTCAAATTTACCAACAATAAGATCTCGCGATTAATATATCTACATCGTACAAAAATTTTGAGAAAAAAAATAAAAGAAAAATAATAAAAAGAAGTTAGTATTGAAAGACTTAATATTATCCAATTATTAATTTAACTTATAACCAAGAATAAAAAGGGCTCCAATTATCATCTCGGTGCAAATTATATAAAAAAAAAATATATGTATTTTCCCAATAAATTACAAATCGTTAAATCGGTTTGCTCGACAACATTCTTATAAAAGCCAAATGACACCACTTATAAGTCCTTGAAATCGATTTATAAATTATCTTTAAGGTAAATTTAAAAAAAGAGATAGTCGACAACAAAGAATCTCCCGGTATGTATATGTTCCTCCGCAAAAAATCTAGTCGATCGGTCGAGAGCTTGCAAGCTCTTTCTCAATAGTTGAATAACCGTCGAATAACTAGAATAACGCAAGGAATAAAGGAGGAGAGACTCGTCGGAGCTTAAAAGGGAATGGAGGGAGGCTAAAAAAGAAGACTTGGTCGGGCATTCCTACATAGTACATATATATATAAAACATATAACGTATGTTTCTATGTATCTATATCTAAGGCTGCATGAAAAAATTGAAAGGTAAATTTATGCAGTCCTTGGGCATAAAACAGTCGTGCACCGTTTTCATATGATTTTTCATTTTATCAGGCCTTGAGAATTCCTTGCCGCAGACAGGGCACGGGAATACTTTGCGCTGATGTCCCTCGTGATAGAGGAATGCATGCCGTTGGAAGCTGTACTTGTTCTTGAAGGTCTTTTGTATGTCGACTTTGGCACACTCGGTGCATTGATAGACACCCTCGGATATCGAGGCGTATCTAAAGAGATTCAGACCGCGTACCGACATCTCTGTCAATTGTTCGGCTGGGTCTTGAGATTGAGAGGTCGCTCGACGACGCATGCGACGTTTAGGCACTTGACGTCCGGTTGGCGCACTCATTGGCGCATTACCTCCACCTCCACCAACTGGTGTTTGAGGTGTTTGTTGAGATGCGTTGGATCGAGGTACTGAACTAGAGCGCGGCGTCGTAGTGCTAGTCGTCGTCGTTGTTGTCGTGGTCTTTGTTCCGCTACCACTTGACGCGGCAGCGTTGTTACCTTCACTTGGAGTGCCAGGAGTCGCTGGAGATTTGGGGTTTAGCGAGGATTCCTTCGAGTCGGGCTGCTGTTGTTGCTGCTGCTGTGCTGGTGCTTGAGCTTGCGGCGTGTTTATTAAATCCGGCGTGCACATGCCACCACGCGATTTTTCTGAGCCTTCTGATTTGACGCTGCAGTTGCTGCTACCACACGATGATGTTTGAGCAAAATCTGGAAAAAATTGAAATAACATAAATTTAGTAATTGGATCTTTAAGACTTTGATTAAGTGCGTGAGACTAAAATAACGAATATGTGCTATTTATATATGACAATATTTAATATACAGTGATGCTAATGAATTGAAAAATTAAATTGTATGTAAATTTGGCAGCGTCATGCAAACCAAAATTTATAATACGTGATAAATTTAATGGTCTAATTAAATATGAAGGCTATTTATATTTACAAAATAATATGTAAGCTATAATATAATAACTAATAATTTAATTAAATTATCTATAAAAATAATAATTGAATCAAATATGTAATTAATAATAAAATCAAATCAATGAATTACATTAAATACATTGACATCTCGTGCAAACTAGTTCTTCAAATTTATGCTGTATTTGATATACTAGTCACAGTAATACAACAGTAATACGTTAACTAATAATATAAATAATAATTGTACGTTGAAAAACAAAATAATATAATTATATATAAATTATGATTGATGTAAGGAAAAAGGATCAGGAGTTAGGCAAGTAATAAATAAAAAATCAACAAAAAATAACCAATGAAAATTATACCATTCTTTAATAATTGCATGACAACGTGTCCATATGTAAATCATCATCATCATCATCGTGTACGCGTTTTATAATATAATATAATATGTCGACGTAAAATTCATGAATCAAAAGCACAAAGAAAAAAAAGAATATAGCTTATTTACAAAAAAGAAAAGACGAGAAAAAAAAAACATCAATGACAAGTAAAAAGTGAAGAGAAACACTTATGAGGTGTACCACAACGAAAACAGACACGCATATAAATTTAATTATTTCTTTTGTTTATCCGCAAAAGAAAAGAGATGCAAACTAGTACGTAATAACGGTGACTATAAAAAAAAAAAGAAACTGCTTAACGACCAAACGAGTGTTTAATTTTACATTTATATATGCTTCTATTTTTTTTTTTTCAATAGAAACAGTTAACTCGTTCTGACGTATGCTTTTTGACTCTAAGCTCGAACATCGACTTTGATTCGTAATAATGGAAGAAAAAAAATTTCGAGGTACGTTAATTTATACCATTAATTTTTTCAATTTTGTACTTTAGGTTTACTTGAATCATGTCGATTCTCGAGCTCTCTGTCATTACGTATATTTGACTTACAAATAAAATGTAAGTTCAAAAGCTTTTTGACTTTTTTTTTTATTTGCATGTCGTTAATTTTTGTTACTCTTTATTTTTTATTATACGTGTAAATGCATTTAACTAGTTTCTCATCGTCAACATTAAACAAAAGTCACTTTTTTCTGCACGTCATACTTTTGTCTTTTCTTTAAATTTTTGACATAGCAATAAAAACAATAAGTGTAATCAACATGCAAAACAAATAGATATATTATTCTATGATATAATAAAAAATAATAATAATAAATCGTTTATTGCGCTCGATCCGTAATTTTTTTTCTTTTTACAAAATAAAGATGGCTCTTACATGGAGCGTGTACTGCTGAAAAACGCAAAACGAAACTTAAATCATAAAAAAAATATATACGTGTTCAATTTTGCCAAGCGTAGCGAATTTTGATTTAAGTCAACGTTCTCCAATGTGATTATATACAAATGATTATGTGATTTGATGCTGATCAATTATTTTTGAGATCAGAAAAATTAAACACTGGATCTCGTATAAAGCTGCGTGATAAAATCAAAAATTCAAGAAGCTTGGCAAAAAACTGGCGCAAAAATATACGTACAACTAGTTAAGGAAAAAAAATATATATATTATTTATATGAAATAAAAACGACAACTAAATAAACATAATTTTTGGCTAAGAATAAATGGTGTACTACAAGAAGACTCAATGCATTATGACACGCTACCGTCCCGATAACAAGCGGATTTAATATTTTTATGTTCTGTTATCAATTTTTGTTTTAGCCATACGATTTATTTTTCGTATAGTTTTTTATTCTTTAATTTGATAACAAGAAATAGACTCAAATCCGCTTGAATTATTCTGCTGACTCGAAAATTTTAAATGTAAACAATAATTATTGATTGTTACAAAGTATCGAGACGAAATACATTTATTAAATGTAATTCAAAACACCAAACATTAAAGTATACGTAAACGAAATAAATTTTGAGTAATATTAAACAAAAAAAATCTACACATAAACTTCTCGTTATAAAATCGAATTTTTATCATACAGAAAATCTATATTATATATTTAATAACTTAAAAAGCCTCTTTATAAAGTTTGGTTGGAATTTTTCTGATGTTACATTTCTGTATACTTTCTATAATACAACGAGAAATTTATATAATTTTTTCTTATTACTGTATTGTGATAACAATACATTTAATATTTTTCTATTCAAAATAAAAAATAACAACGACTAAGAAATTTTTGCACTAAATTACAAAAAAAATATTTAAACAAACAGCTATAACTGTTAGTACTCTGAATTAATTACCTTGTCTTCTTTTTATTCAAATGTTTATATGAGTCAGTGAAATTCTTCTTCACTAGAAGCTCGTTAGTTTCATAATCTCACTGGCGTGATTCATTTCTTGCACATTTGAAATTTATCTTCTACTCTTTTTCTTTTTAAATTAAAAATTTCATAATTGATTGAAATACAAACTTAAAATTTTTCATAATAAAATTTTTATAATTTTAATTAAAGAAAAACAAAATTAATTATTATATGGCATTTTTATAAGCTTTGGGATTTAGAAGATAAATAGAGCAAAAAATAAACGTAATAAATTAATCAAAGAAAAATGAAAATAAAAAAAAAAAAACTGGCACAGCATAAGCGCTTGGCACATAATTTTGGAAAACACAGTATTGTTACAACTTACAATAAATTTTATTGAATTGTGACTTTCTTTTCATTCGAAAATTACATCAATGAAAATAAATTCAATTAAAAACGAAACAACTAAAAAAAAAAAAGAAATTATAAAGGTACGCTTTTTTACGAGTGACAAAATAAAAATTCAACAAATTGACTCGGTGTGTATTACGATAAAAATCATAAAAACTAAGGTACGCAGTAATTAGCTTCTGTTTTGCATTCGCTAATAATGAAAAACAAAAAAAAAAAAATCGCATTAATATTTGGCTTCAATTAAAAATTGGATATTATACAAGCTTCGTTCGTTTGCAGCTGACATTGTTAGCTTTTTTTTTAATCTTACAAACGAAGACGCCCTTATAGAAAAAGAAAAACAAAAATTAGAAAAAAGAAGCGAGAAAAACGCAAACAAAAAATGAAAAAACGATTAATAATGTCAAAAGAAAAAATAAAATGTGGTCAGCAGATAGCGAGACTTAATAATATATGTATAAAGTGAACAAAACATTTGACCATTAAGATCTATTGAACACCGTTCTTTTTATTAATCGAATAGTCATAATCAAACAATCAGTGCATATAAAATATACTAAATTCTACTCAGCGTCAGAAAAGACATCGTCTTCGTCTCTTTTTCTCTTTTCTCACACACACACACACACTCTCACTTTTTTTTACTCTCATCTATCATACCAACAAACTTACAACTTTCTTTCTCGCTAAAAAGTTCGCATATAAAATTTTTTTTTATCATCATCATCTTTCTTCTTTATTAATTCACAATTTTTCTTTATTACTTTTTTTTCAACCTTGTCCACATTTATTTTTTAATAACGCGATAAGGTCTCACTTATTTGGCACTGGATATGCGATCGTGCGTAGGATCGCGATTTTTTTTTCGCAATAACAATTTTTTATTTCATTTTTCATATTCTCGCAAAAATCTCATCTCTTCCTATATTTTTTTTCAACTCCCACACACAATATGTGTTTATTAATCTTACATTTTTACTTTTTTTTTTCTTCACAAAATGTTTTATTTTATTTTTGCTTGTTTTTTCAGATAAAAAGGCACCAAACCGGGGATCACAACTACCGCGTCGCATTAAAATACAACGATTTAAACGGTCGTCCCGTTCGAATTACAACTTGTTTATAATTTCAACTTGATTTTTTTTTGTATCTCTCTTTTTTTCATTCTCTACCTTCCTCTCTTACACACGCTTTCTTTCACTAGCTCTCTCACGCACGTATACACATGTAAAAAATTAAAACGTCAACTTCACATTGTAGACACGCACGTGCATGTGTATGTGTTTTCTTTTATGTTTTTTTCTGTCATAAATCATGATCTTTTTTTAATTTTTTTAATTTTAAATCGTCCTTATTTTCTGACGCATCACTTATTCATTCACGATTTTTCTGCAACGACGTTAATAGGTATTAATTACCAACTATAGCTAAAATATATTCGATATAACTTTTGTTTATATATATTTAATATATAGTAATAATAATTAATAATAATCAATAATCATATTAATGATAATAATTATTTAAAATAATCACTGAAACATAATGTAATAATGCACTCTTTCGCCGTGTGTGATACGTGACATTATTATTATTATTAATATTATTCGAGGCACGCGTAGGGGCGCCTATTTTATTTTTTTAAATTAAACTTTTATATGTTTCATTAATTTCTTTTATTTTTATTTTAATCCCCATTTTTGCGTCACTTTTTTTTCTCTTCTACGCTATAATCTTTCTCTCACGTGCGAATGCAATATATAATAAACTATGCTTCTTTTAATTTTTTTATTCTTTAAATTCTTTAATATATATGTATATGTATATATAATATATATATATTAAAATCTATATCCAATAGTACAGTCTGCTTTTTAAGCCTCGTAATTTTCCTCTCTCGGGTGGGATTTATTTTTTTTTTCATTTTTCAAGGGTGGAGGTAATCAGAAAGTTAAAAAGGTAAATCGGGGAGAAGTGTTGGGATCATAAAAATGACGTCGCTCCGCAAGAGTGCCGTTATTGCGAAATTGATACTCAAAGACTTTTTTAAAAAGTCATAGGAGTGAGGAAACAAGTTTAAATGTTAAATAACTAGTATATATTAAATATATTGATTATGGCTCTGATAAAAAAAAAATTAAAAAAAATTACAAGAATATTATGGAAAAACATAGTAATTAAAGAAAAAAGTCAATAAATAAAGTTTGAAAAAGTTATATTAAAAAACACAAAGACCGCTTGACTGGCACACCTGCGTCGCAAAGTCACGCATAAATATATATATTTAATATATGTATATATATATTTTTTTTTCATGTATACATATAGACTCTATAAATTTTTCTTTTAATAATTCACAATTATTTTGCTTTCGCCATTCTTTCTCGCCCGATGCGACGCGCCTTAAATTTAATCGTATATATTTAATAATAATATAATATATTTATATTTTGTATTCTTATATATATATAATATGCCTCGTATTTTTTCTAAAGCTGCTTTTCGCTCCGCGCGCTTCTTTCGTTCAACAATCTTTATATCCGCTCTCTTTATCACGACTTTATACGGGTTTTATTTTCGATATTGCTTCCCTTATCAGATCAACAAAATCAGCCAAAGCATCGCAAATCAAGATTCTATATATTATTTTTATTAAACCGTTCGTCCTGTCTTTTATCGATGAGTGAACCAACTTAATTTTGACACCTTAATTATATTGATCACATTGTTTGATTGTTTATAAAAGCTATTAACTTTTTTTTTTTATTCTTCCATTTGAAAATTGGTAATGTTTTTCTAAAAAATATCTCTCTCGTTACATAAAAAAGATCACGTTACGATACTAATGATAAACAAATTGCACTAGGTAGCACGCAAAAGGCACGGTTTTTTTTTTCTTAACTCTACAACTCTTTATTTTTTGTTTTTATTTTTCTTTTTTTTTCTTATTATTTTTCTTAACTGTTGAAAAATCCGATATTATTTTTAAAAATCTACTTTCACTGATAACTACTTAAACAGATATTAATATAAAATCGTCAACAGTTTGAAGAAACCAACAAGGGTATATAAACTTTAAAAAATGTACTACGTTCAACGTCAACCATACACGATATTCTCTACAGGTTTTCTCCTATGAAAATTTTATTAAATTGATTATCGCAATTTCACTCAAAGACAGGACGAGCTTACAAAAAGTCTTGATTCACGACGATATTTGGCAGATTTGGGATCTTGAAAACAGAAAAAAAGAATCTTGATATATCGCCAACATGTAACAACAAACGCCTACAAGAATAGACGTCATCGACGATATTCTATTTCTTTCTCTCCGGACGCGTCGCTTTCCCTTTACCAACGTGTTTTCACATTCTAAAAGTCGAGTTAGTCTTAGCCTCTCAGTGATTATCAAATGTGTTTGTATTTTTATTTTTTATTTTTTATCATTATTTTTATTACGTTATTATTTCAGTATAAATTAGAAAAGAAAAAAAAAACAACAAATAAACGGTATAAGCTGTCTAGCCGCTGCCCACTTTAATGTTTGCTTTGCATGATTAGCATAGATGCCACTTTGTTTTTATTTATCTATAGATATGTCGCGAAAAAAAATATAATATATAATGTTTAACGCAAGATGTAAGATTCTAACAATTTCGAGACTGGACCGTAAAATTTAACTGGCCTTTGTTGATCGTAAAATATGTCAACTATATATGTAAGCTCATTAAGTGTTTTTATTCTTATGAGATATTTTAACATCGTTAAAATCACATGTTAGAAAAATTTAGTTTGCGTTAATTAAAAAATATATTTATATCAATCGATAAACTTGATTCATGATTTTTAGATTAACGAAAAATAATTCACTCGACTTTTTCTCGTATAATAAAAAAAAAAAGAACGAAAATAAAGCGTCTCCTAGTAGAAGCGCGTTAGTTAATAAAAAAGAAAAGAAAATCTTTGATTTTTATTTTTTTACATTAATAAATCTACAACACTAAAACGCTTTTTTTTTATTTAGTTTATCTAACTAAAAAACGTTTTTTATGCGTCTCTCGTATAATTATCTCAATCTAAACAACGAACTAACAAACACCGGGTCACCTTTATTATGTCTTGTTTAAATTCTCATCTCTTTCCCCTTGCGGAAAACAAAAAAAAAAATAATGAAACAACAATATATAGTTATCAACCATCGATAAAACCGCGTAATCGTTATACAGCTTTAATAATTAATAGTTATTAATAATAATTAATTAAATCGGTTAATCAATTTATTATTAATATAGCCTCTAGTCTTCTACATATCTATGCCCAGCAAATGAGAAAAAAAAAAACAGAAAAAAAACAGAATCTATCGGCAAACGTTAGTCCTCGTCGCTCTACAATGTGTTTTACTACAGTTTATATATTATTATATAACCGGCTCGCGGACGCCTGCCTCTTTATGATTTTTATTTCTTTGTTTATTTTTTTTTTTTGTTTTAATAGTAGTATGTAGTTACACGAGAAAAAAAATATATAATCGTTATTATTAATAATAAAAAAACAACGACCCTTAAGAGGGTAGTGACAGAGTGTTTAAAGTGCATGATATAGTTATAAGCTACGATCGTACATTTTTTTAGTGCTGTCGCGACTAAGCCTACGTATGGCCGTTTTATAGCCTTCGACCGTTTCGACTTGCGCCTTGCCACAGTTTTCCATTTTTTTTTTTCGGTTTATGACATTTTTTTTTTCTTAAGTGGATTTTGTTATTTCTTGGATCTGTTTTAGAGATAGGCTTTTTCTACGTCGCCCTGGGTATCTTGTTTGGTTGGCTACTTTCATACTATTTTTGTACAGTAGTGTAGTTTATTTTTATATGAAATTGGTTTTAAATGAATGTTAATACTTCAAAATTTTACTAGAAATTATGAAGAAACAAATTTTTTAACAAATATTTATAAAAATTGAAAAATTACTTAAGTATGTTTTTAAAGATCTAAGAAATGAAATTGAATTGAATAAAATTGATTCATGTAATTGAAGTAAATTAAAATAAAAAAAATGTACTATTAATAAAGTGACTTCTTAGTTTGTACAATAGTATAAGTTATACATCACTTGTTAGATTATTATCATTAAAAATTTTCATCCATGTAAAAATATCTAATAATCTCTAAGTTTTATCTCTAAGATTAAATATGTCTTTATTATATTCAAATAGATCAAGAATATACCCTGTTAATTATTTAAAAGGTCAACTTTTAAGTTTCCCAAGCAACGTTGAAAAAAGAAAATAGAAAAAAATTTTCCCACAGTGGCTCAGCAAAGTCAAAGTAAGAGTCTCAGGTTTCGGCTCGTAATTACATTTTTTTTTTTGTTAAGTTACTACTAAGGTGCCTTCAGTCTATCCAATGTCAGTACAATCATGTATTTGGTGTCGTTTGAACCGTCCCTCTGCAGTCTTTAAGAAACAAACAAATGAAGAAAAAAAAAAGAAGAAGAGTTGCGCAATCTGCTCATTTATTATCCGTTAAAGTCTATATAATCGCTAATTATTATTCATTTTTTTTTTCATTTTTCTCATTATTACGATAAATCCCGTTTTTTTAAAGCTATACGTTATGATAGCTTGTTTACGATACCGTGTGAAACTATATACGCTTTAAACGAACGTCTATCAAACTCCAGCCTCCCTCGCATAATATATAACATTATTACATTGAGGACGCGTTATGTGTGAATGGGTGTATTCGAGTGTGTATTTTTTTTTATACGTTATTACGTTATTCTTATATCTCTCGCGACTGATACATTGATTTTTATGATTTTTTTTTTCTTCTGTATGTATTATATAAAAAAACGCGCTTTTGATTTATTTCTTATTTTTTTTTTATATATTATTTTATTTTTCTTTCTTTTACAACACGAGAAAAAGAAAAATAGCGAACTGTCGGCGCGCGCGGGTGTATGTATTGCATTTACTCAGTCTACGTGGTTTCCTTAATTTATTATTATTATTAATATTAATATTTATTTATTTATTACATCGTTTTGTTATTTTTTTTTAAAAAACTTCCTTTATACGATTTTACCCTCGAGAGTTTTTACGTATCATGTACATAATATATAGAAATTGTATCTATTTAAAAACGTCTCTCCTAAAACTGCTGTTCGCTTATACAATTTTTATTGCATTGGCGTGTGTGTATGTATATATTCGGTTTATTTGTCTTGAGTTCATGTTTCACTTTTATTCATTTTATTCGGCATCATACGCGTTAGATGCGTATATATGTATATAAATTCGAATAATTTGATTTGATTATTTAGCGTTATATATAATACGTATATAAATATTAAATTATTATTTTTTTTTATATTTATATATTCTTGTCAATATATAACTTTTAATCGCAGTGTAAATATAAATTGTTTATTTTCTTTTTATCTTTCTTTATGATTTTGTAAATTTACCTTGTAATTTTTTTTTTTTTTTAAATCGGTTACACGCCAGTTCTTGCGCATAATTAATCCTCGCGAAAATTTAGATTAAAGCTTCTTTTATTTTTATATATATTTTTTTAATTGCTCCTCATGAAGGTTTAAACAGCCGCGTAGAATATACGAATTGCACTTTATGTATGTTTTTTTTTCTGTATTATAACAAAGTCACGGCGCTCACGCCAGACGCGAACGCAAACGATGTAACACGAAATGTCCTCGTATGCTTATCATCATTCGAATGTCGATGAAAAATTTTCGGCTGAGCTTTGTTTGACTTTTCATTATTTTAATGCCCATTATTGATGGTTCCTTTTTTTTTCTTTCTTTCTTTCTCTCTCGTCAAGTTATACTTATCGGAGTAATGTCAACGCGCTAAGTTGAAAATAAATTCGCAGTGTCGAGAAGTGATGGCTACAAAGTCTAATCTTTAAAAGATATCTATCAACATTTAAACAATAACAATGCTACATTTTCTTTTTTTTTCCTAATATTGTTTTTTCAATAAAAGTGATTGGCAATAAGTGCTCGACAACAATGAAATTTAGTATACTTTCACCTATTACGTGTCTATCTACAAAAAATAATAAAAACAAAAAAAATGATTGTCGACTTTTAAATTGATTTTCTCGCTTAATCGCGCGAGCTTTTAAAAAAAATTTCACAGCTAAATATAAATGGCAAAACTCCGTCGTACATTGATTGACTAAGTGCTCTTTTTTTTTCTCATTCACGATGAAAAAAAAAAAATTCAAAACGATTCTAAAATCAAGTCCAGCGACTATCGCGCAAGCTTTAAAACTTTGTTTGTTATTTTTTTGGCACTCGATTGGTGGCACGCCTTCTTTGCCTGGTCCCTCTCTTCTTCTCTTCTCACCCTATTTTTCATTGAGAGAGTGAGGCTCCTCGCACTCGCGATTAACGTCGACTAGAATTGCAAATTAGACGAGGATAAGGAGAAGAAGAGAGAAATATGTAGGACTATAAGGCCACTTTGGGGAGGGTGATAAGGGGAGGTAAGTTTAATAAAGGCGTGCCTCCTGATTCTCTAAACGATATAATAAATACGTACCACCCCGTAACGTAATATTCAAATTTTCTTCACGTTTATATTTAATTATGCGTTCGCGCGTAGCGTCAACTGGCTTTGACTTATCTCGATGAACTTTATTATTTCTTTCCTTGGCTTTAAATAGTTATTGTTTGATTGTATTTGATTTTTTGTTTTATTTTATTTTCATACCTAACTTTATAGATCTAAAGTTTTGACGACACTAATTGACCGATTAGTCTAAGCTCTATTTTTTTATAGGTTCCTAGCATTACTCGAACGACCCCTTGTGACTCGTTTGCTTCGTCTTCTTATATCGCTCTATACACCGTGTTTGGAGTGAAAAACTAGCTGCATAATTTGTTTTCGTCATCGTTTCTTTTTTTTTCTTTAATATTTAATAAGCTCGAGAGTATGTATATATACGTCGATATATACTTTGACTTTGTACGATCGTTAGAACACTTTTGCGTGGATTAACGTTTTCCAAAGATCCCACATAAATATTGAGCGCTCTCTGTATCTCTTCCTATTTGCTTTCTTACAATCTTATTATACCCTTTCTAAACGCAAACGTAAATATTTTGTCTTTTTTTTTTTTCATTTTCTCGTCATAAAAAATCGTCGAATTTACACTAAAAACCGTATATACGTAAGAATGCTTAGCATTATTTATCCAAATAAAATGATAAAATTCTTAAAACATCAACATTCATCATATAACTTTATAGACTATATATCAAATGACTTATAATGTATTAGTATCTCTAAAACGGCCGTATATAAGAGGCGGCCCACTACGCAGAGCTCGCGCAACAAATTGACTTTCCGTGAAAATTTCAGAAAACGCTATCCGCTTAGAATTTTTACTTATTTAATTGAGTTTTTTTTTTTTTGGTTTTATCATTTTTTTTTTTACTTTTAGATCCTTAATCGAAATAACCAATGTAAACAATTGGACAGTAAAGCGGATAAATTTTTAAATTTTAATCCGTTACGATTTCTTTTTTTTTTTTAGAATTTTTTCTTTTGTCACACTTCAAAACCGTTTTCCTTAACCTCAAAAATCATTTAAAAAATATCATTTTTTTTTTACATTTTAGTTATATAATTTCAACACGCTTTTTTTCATAAAAATTATCTTTATATATAGATATATAAGTCAAAAATAAGAGTACAAGCATAAATTTTTTTTTTATATCATCAACACACAAAATTTTTCCAAAACAAAAAAAAAACCACACGATTATCCTAAATTACTTGTACTCTATGAGCCAAACCGTCCAATCGTCTACTTATTCTCTATCCCAAGATAAGAATTTCTCCTTTCTCCCCCAAAAGAAAATCACCATCCACTCCCATATAGCAATTCACTCCAAAAACCAAAGCGAAAACGTATTAAGGAAAAAGGAGCAAATCGAGACAAACACATTTTAATCGATCTACTCCTTTTTCCATTTCCTCTATATATCTCTTGGCACTGCGTTATGACTCTCAAAGAGACATTTACTTATCGCCAAGAACCGCGTAGTTCTCCGTCTTTTAAAAAAGAAAGATAATAAAACACTTTTCAAGTATAACAATTAAAAAAAAAGGAAAAAAAGGCAAAAAACACATCCCGAGTAGAGACAGGAGTGTATACATAATATATATATACAACCCATCACATAATATCGGGTCTCGCTACTCGAAGAAAAAACATCGCGTTCGCATGTGTATAATATTTGGCATATCGTGGTCTGTCGCGTGAGTCGGCTTCAAGCCAGTAGCAGCAGCAGCAACATTAGCATTAGCAGCGACTACTCCTCCTCCTCCATCAAACTCATCGCCACAACGTAATTCAGCAAGCGCACACGCATAGCTATCGATGTTTGTTTGATAGCTAAATCGGGGGCGATATTGTCGGTAAAGAGGAGAAGCCGCCACGTGGCGGCCGCTCTACCGCTGCATGCTGACTTGAGCTGGACTACTACCAGTTCCACTACCACCGCCTCCTCCTCCTCCTCCACTACCCCCTGTCGAGGATGTTAGACTGCTCATGTGGGGCTTAAGGCTGTGGATTATCTTGACGTGGGCGACCATGTTGTCCTTGCGTGTAAACTCCTTGAAGCAAACCGGGCAGGGATAGTACTTAACGTTCGGCTTGTGGGAAGTGACGTAGTGCCGGCAGAAGTTGCTTATGTGGGTGTAAGTGCGGTGACATACGGTGCACCGGTAAACGTCGCCTTCCTTGATGCAGAAATCACGTACAGAGCCTTCGCTACGCTCGACTTCACCGCCTGAGCTTGGACCACCTGATTGATGATGACCACTGGTCTTGTATGAATTTTCAAATTCCGATTGACTTAAATCAGCGTCCGCTCCAGTTACTATGTTGAATATGGCACTGCTTAAATTCTCCTGTTTTGGTAGTTTAAGGCTTTCGGGTTCGCTTGCTATACCAGCTTCGTCTTCGGATTTAATTCCTCCTACTCCTGATGATGGCTGTATTGAATTGTTGTACTCTTTGCGAAAACATTTTTCAAAGTTTATACGGATGTGGCCGTTTGGTGATTGAGCTCCGTTACCATTACCACCATTATTACCACAGCTTGATGTTGTGTCCTCGCCATCTGCAAGGGCAACAAAAAAACAAATCACGATCTCGTGTTCGATTAAAAGAGGTGCGGCTGAATAATTTATTAAGAAATTTTTAGAACCCAAGCATTTCTGACGCTCTTCTTTGGAATGATTTTTAACAATTTCAAATTTTCAATATTTGTAAATTAAGCAATTGATATTACGTTTGTTATACGAAAAAGACTAAATTTTGTTTATTATCGAATTTTTAATTAAATATAATGAGACTCGCGAGTAGATGCTTTTTAATTTTATCTAATAAAATTACAACTCAAATAATAATTAAAATATTGAATATTACGGTAAAATATAAAAATTACAACAACAAAAATGTAACGACTTTTTATTTATCTGTTTGACATAATAATGTAAAAAATTAAACTAGGTCAACAAATCATTAACATCTATTTTTTTAGTTTGCTTTAACAAATCGTTTAAAATTCAAATACTAATAAAAGGTGTCACATACAAGTTGGATATAAAAAAAAAACTAATGTTCTTTAACACGTTATATATAAGCGTGAATTTGTGCTCACACATAAATACATAATTTGTGATACACATCCAACATAATAACGTTATGGTAAACATATGTTTTTTTTTTCTGTGCGGCAACGTGCAAATAATAATGTGTTGCATCACATATAATGTATGTATAAATAAATATAGCTTCTGCCGTGGAAGAACGTCATAAATGCGTGGTGAAGAAGAGATAGTGAAGTTTATAGATTAATAAAGTACATAAATAAATTAAAAAAAAAAATACATATTTTTTTTTATAAAAGAAAGATAGAAGTGTACTTAAAAAAGAAATAAAAAATAATAAATTTCTTTGTGGGGGGAAGCAAGAGGAAGGGTAGAGCCAGCAAGAGACGCCGCGCGATTGTATATTTTTTTAAACACTCACATTTTACTTTCTATATTAAATATTAAAAAATCTAAGTCACGTAATAAACGTGGCTATTGTCATCGTCGTCGTTAAATTTTGAGCTTTATTTTCTCTTTCTTTCTTATGTAAGATATACATATATCAAGGATATATTTGTATTTCTAGTAAAACATTAAATTTTTTCACGCCTTAATCCGAAACGCGATTAACATTAACTTCGCTGATCAACCTCAAAATTACTTTACGTACACCATTTTTTTCCTTCCCATTCTGTTTTTTTTTTTTTTTCAAGAAGTGTGCGTGTGTGTCTCTGTAGGATGCACGATTGAATTTAATATATTTTTATTTTCTCTTCTTATTATCGTGCACCCTCTTTAATTATTGTGTAATCTTCTATTATTATTCAGAATCTTCGATTTGAAACGAGCATCTTCGAGTTGAGATGCAATTTTTTTTTCTTAGCCTTTTCAAATTTTAATATTTATTTTCGATTAAAAGTTATTAGTCAACTAATGAGCTTTCAAGCTGAATTCTCAAGTGTCTTTCATTATTTTTCATTATTTTTATTGATAATATCAGTTTTAAAAATTTTATTTTTATCAATAGAGTATAGTCGAGAATTGATATCCGTTTTTGAAAACTTTTATAGCTTGTTTGCAGACGTAATATTTTTGGCAATATTGTTAAACAAAAAGAAGGCACTGTTTTGATCGATTAATATTAGATTTATAGTTATCCCATAATGAGATGTAATTTTAATTGTTAATTCAATCAAAAAAGCCTTTATCAATAGTTACGTTAGACGTTCGGTGGTTTGACAAAAATTTAGCAGTAAAAAAAAAAAAAAAATAAACCGGTGGGTGAACAAAAATTAAAATAAATAGGAAAATTTGTCTACGTATGCTAAAGCAAAAGTGCAGAGAGACACACACAGTCACACTTAAGAAACAATAAAAAAAAATCTCGCGTAAATTAAAATAAAAATAGGTGAAAAAAAAAATTATTATAAAAAAAAAAAGAAAAAATTATAACATCAAATAATTTTATTATTAACTACTACCCCAACGTCTGTATAAAATAAAACCGAATCGCGAGACGACGATCGACTTTTATATATTAATCGAATTAAAAAAGAATTTCTATCTCTTTTTTAAAAAAAAATACTATCTTTTTTTTCTTTTATCGAAAATTTATTTAATTAGTCAAATATTATGTACGAAAAATACGATTTACTTTTTATCTCTATACTTTTTTTTTTTATAGAACGGCTGGCCTCCCTAATCCTTAGCTTCCCCGCGCAAAGGTAATGTAAGAATTCAAAGTTGACTCAATTCTCAACTCACCTGCTGCGCAAGAGAACAAAGTATAACAACAACAACAACACGTGTTCACTAGATAATATATATATGTCATTGACCGATTCTTCGATCTTCGAGCACTCACGTTTAAACTTTTTTTTTCTTTTTTTTAATTAAATGATTATCTCTTTGTTTATTTAAACTGCGTTTAATTATGAAACTTATTTTAACTCTGGCGTGTGTATATATAGAAATGAACGTATATATACATGATGTAAGATTATGCACTTGATGTTTCTTATTTCATTATACACATGTGTTTTATTTTTTTATACACATAACATGATTGAAAATTTTTTTTTTTTTTAAAGGCCTATTACAGACGTGAAGAAAGAGATAGAAGAGGTATTTTTTTTTTTTCATTATCATTAATGTATAAATTCGCACGAGAGACGTATTTTATTTTTAACGTCTCAAAAATTCTCTTTCTCTCTCTTTCCATTATTTCTTATCCGTTAATTTGTTTTCAGTTTCCCTATCCCGCTTACAGTCTGTCGATCGGTCATGAATTCACAAGCATTTTTTTTTCTTATCAACACGAAGAAAAAAAATTTGTAAAACGCCAAAAAAATTCATTAATCAAGAAATAACGAATGAACGAGCGAATTTTTCGTATTCGAAGGCAATTAAATGTATGTTTGAATAAATAAATAAAAAAAAAATAATCATAACAACATAATGGTGTGTAAAACAACGAGTACACACGATGCATTTTAACCAGCGTTTTGAAAAAATTTAGGTACCGTATAGCTGGCTCCACCCCCTCCTTTTACCAGTTTTTGGCCAATGGCTGCGAAGCGCATTTTCTTTTTTAATATTACACTTATCTCCTTCATTTATATGTTCTTATATTTTTATGTTTCTTTATATTTTTTTTTTTCACATATACATAAAAATAATAATTTTGTGCGGGGTTGTGAGAATGCAAAATATAAACGAACGAACAAAAAAAAAATAAGAAAAAAAAAGTTGTACATCATTTTGGAAAAAAATTGATTGTAGACATATTGATATTGTAATAAATATATATAAAGTGATACAAAACATAATATTGTATAAAAGGTCCGACAAAGAAAATATGCTAACGGAACGGAGGTGCGCTACGCATTGGCCGAGCAAGTGAATATAATATCGTGGGTGTTTTTTTTTTTTTTTTTGCATGACCTTATATATAAGCGGTACATATATTTTATTTTTTATTTTTAAATAAAATTTTAAATAATATATACCGTTTTATATACAGGAGGTAGGTTAAATTATTTGGATGCTACAGCATTCAAGGGGATAACTTCACTATGTGGTTTGTTTCTGGTTTTTGATAATAGCAATGTATTTTTCAATTTTTCTTTTTTTTCTTTTGGCATTTGCACAAGAAGTCTCCTCGTAATTATGGATTATTTAAATTCATTATTATTCATCTTAAATTTATAAATGTTATTTATATCCTCTTTCTCTTTTTGCATGCATTAAATTTTTTTTTTTTTTATTAAAACAAATTTGAACTTTACATTTTTATAAGACAGACATTAATCAAGAAAAAAATTTATATTCATGATAAAAGTTCTTGTAATATTGTTTTAAATACAAATTAAGTATTTATAAATTATTTTAGATTTTATTAAATTAATAATTATCAGATCAATAATAAAGAATCATTCTTGTCGTTCTGAAATGAAATAACTCTATTTTTATAAAATTTTGCCAATTAAAGAATAAAAGAGAAAGAGGAGTATCAAGAATTGCCTTTCAAAACAATCAAAAAGCAAGAATTATGCAAATCCTTATAAAAAAATATGAAAAAAAAAATAAATAAAACAAACAGCCATTTTAATGGCATAAAGCGAAAAACTCTTTTGCACCATTATCGCCGAGTGATCTTACACAGCGTGGCTAGTATAAAAAAAATTAAAAAAAAAAGTTTAGGGCCATATTTCACACACCATGCAATAGGGGGTGGGGTTGGCTTGCATTATTTTTTGTTTTATATACCGAACATCATGACACTCCGCGATCGAGTGTTGTATACGCTTCCGTGCGTCACGCGAACAAATTAATCCCGATTTTTTTTTTTTAACCTGTAGCGTTTTATTTCTCTATTCTGGCTCACATATAATTTAATGCGTATTTCTTTGCTAATCTTCTTCTAATTTTATTTTTCTTTCTCGTTTTACATATCATGCATTTGAAAAAAAAAAACGCGAACAGTTAACGTAACCGTTGCTGCAAGAAATATCGTGCTTTAACAGTCAAATGCCTCGTCAATAAATTTTTTAAAACGGCAATCCCACGTACAAACGTCGCATGCTCAACATTTGTCGTTAATCACCACGTTTTGGTTAATAAAGTCCTAAAAAAATTGATGTTCAGTTGAATACTGAAGTAAGTTTTTTAAAAAATTTTTGTTTTTATATCATTGAAAAAGATGAAAAAGAATAAAATGTTGAATGATGTTCAATAAATTATCACTTATCGAATATTTAAATTACAATGTTTTTCTTCAAAAAAAAAAAACAAAATTGGACAAACAACGCACAAAGGCGTTGAAAGTACTTGTAAACTAATTCAGCTAAAAAAACTCGTTCCCTCGTTCATAGGAATTAGCAATACATTAAGAAGTAGAAAAAAAAAGATATATTGTTAATGGTTATTGGTTAAAATCAGGATTATCACTAAACTCGCATAATGGGAGTCATTAGGCAGGATATATATATGTAGTGGCATTTTTCGTTGGTCTATCTTACCTTGCTTATAATTATCCCTCTGCTTTCTATTGAGCGTCATCGTGAACGACTCGTCCTTTTCTGAAATAGAACGAGAAAAAACTTATTGATTAAATATTTATTCATCTACTAAAAAAAAAAAAAAACTAGTATAATACATTTTCCAACTAATAATCCATTTTAAAATTTCAACATGAATAAATATTTTTCAACAATAAATTTTCTCTCATTCTATTTCTCAATATATAAATTCATGTGTAATTATGGTTATAGAGTAAGTTGAAAAAAAAAAATCGGCACAAAATAACTTAAATAATAATTTAAAAAAAAAATTGCATGGAGAGCTCACCTTGGGCAGATGTACCAGGCGTAGGTTCGGGTTCACCCTTGATCCTCGATAGTAGAGGTTCAGCAGTATCGGTACCATTCTCCGTAGGCTCATCAGCAGCACGATTTCCAGCACCAGCCGTCGTCGACTGATTGTTGTTACTCACATTTGAGCCCGCACTCGAGCTTGCAGCACTGCTGTTCTGAGCTGCCTCGCTTTGAAAGTCTAGACCCATTTTCATTTCCATCATCTCCGGTGAACCTTGTACGAGATCTGAGCACTGCTGTTCAGGTACGGCTAAACTGCTGGCGTCGATTGGTGTATCGGACGAGCCACTGAGCTTGCGCGGCCTGCCGCGCTTGCGTTTAGGTGCCGACAGCGCCGAGCCTAACATCGGGTGACTCGACATGTGATGATGATACCTACAAACGAATCGGTAAGGGTTAACAATTAATTAGTACAGAACAATGTTTAAGCTTGAAATTCAAAAGCTTACCTTTTCTGGGGCATGTTATGATGTCCGAGCTGGTTGATACGATGTAGATTGGGCGGAGGCGGTGGTACGGCGTTCTGATTGCCGAGTAACGACGAGGTGATGCTGGGCAAATCGCATTTGTCCTCGTTGACTTCGGTCAAGCCCTTGATGCGCAGGGATTCAGCTACGCGCAGAAATGCGGTTAGCCTGTCCTGGTCAACGCTCACCTCGCCGCGGTACATAAAGTCAAGTAGACTGCGCATATCAGCGTACGGTACATCCTTCAATATTACGATTGGATGTCTGTCAGGATGGTTGACGAACAGTCCCTGTTGATGATAAATTTTGATTTAGTACAAAAATAAGGATATGTTGAGTAAGATACTTAATAGATTTTTTAATTTTTTATTTTGTACGACAGGATAAGTATATGGTCATTGCTAGTGTTAACGCAATCCAATGTGGAGACTGTCTGAATTTACTATCCCCTCGTAAGTTAAATGTTTCATCCAGAATATAAGAACGTAAACAATAAATCAAACGAACAAGGGATATCATCAATAAAATTAGATTAATTTAAAAAAGAAAAAGAGTCAGACTCACCTGAAAATAGGGACTGCACGCCGACAATACCATCTTATGAGCTTTGAGTAGATGTCCCTCAACTGCCAGCGTCACATCGACAAAAGATTCATCGTGTAACAACTGATCGAACACGGAGAGCAAATTGCTCTGGTGGTTATTCCAGCGTAGGCAAAACCTTTGCGACGCCATTGCAGAGTCGCTTCTTAGATCTGCCAAGTTACCGTTTATGTCCGCTATCATGGGACTTTTTTTATCTCGCGTCTCCGCTCGCTTATTTATGGGTTTGTATAATCGGTGGGTGATAATGGTGGTAATGGTAATGGTTTATTATAAATCGAAATTTTTTTATTTCTGGTCCTTTATTTTTTTTTCACGATTATAATATATATCTTTCTATTCTTTCTTTCTTCTTATTCTTTGTTTTCTTTCACATTGACTATATATATTTTCACCTTCCTCTACGCGTTCTGTACGTTCCTGTTCGAGTGCGTGCTCGGATTCTTTTCCTCATCGGCTGTCCGATCTTATCACGTTCGGTAGACTGGTGATCTGTAACAAAAATAAAAAAAAAATACGTTAGTATAATTTTAAAAATTCATCCAATTTGTAAATTAGATGTATTCTATTTCTGGGTTATTAGATATAATAATCAAATAAAATTTTTTGCACTTTCATGGTATACATAATAAGACTAAACACAGTCCAAAAATATTCGTTACAAAATTGTGTTCTCTAAATTTAGATTTGAAAAAGTAAAAATGCACTTGATTAATAATGGTAGCATCGACCTGCTCGCAGACAATGCGCAAATCCAACTAAACCGCGCGCGCGCGTAAACGGGGGCTACGTGGAAAAACTCGCGAAAAGCCAAAACGAGCTTAATCTCAGTTTTCGCAGCAGCGGTAGGCTGTAGCTTTGCGCGTTTTTTTTTTTTCTTTTGATAAAACTGTAATCGCAATTACGGGATTCCAATGGGATTGACGCGTCAACTTTATTCTTTTTTTTTTATAACTTTCTCCCTCTCAATATGTGTTGATACAAAAGTGGTATCCTTGATAGTTCAACGAACCCCTTTTCTGCTCTTGTAACGGACGTTCCATTTTTTTCTTTGTTTTTTAATGATAAAGCGGAAGCTGTAGAGGGGAGTGTTGGCTTATATAGACGGTCAAACTAGTATACAAGTCGCACTTCGGGAAGTTCCTTTTTTCAAGATGCTTGGGGTTGAGACAGATTATTATTGGTGAATAAATGGTTGTTAATAGATCGATACAGGAAGTGAAGAAAAGGTGAGTTAATATCTTATATTAATAGTATTTTTTAGTTTTTAATTTGTATGTGATTTATACATTATTATATTTCAATTGATTAGAATAATTATGAAAAATCGTAAATCTCAATAAAAATATTCTCAGAAAATGTTTAAATTTTAAATGATATTCAAAATCAATATTATCTCATACTAAACTTCCGTAACAAACATGAAAATGATCATTAATAAAAATTTTAATACAGTATTAAATAACCATCTCTAACATAATATATCTTGCCATTGATAGCCATTCATATTAAAAAAAAAAAATACGATAACATAACGATCATACAAAGCTCAACTCCATCGAATAGAAATCAAGGAAGCTGCGTACTACGGATGAAAAACAAGAAAATAAGAATCGAACAAAACCAAGAAAGAAAACAAAATAAAAAATCTTTTGCCGCTTTGGAAGCTGTAAGAGAAAGAAAAAAAAGAAACATATATAGCAAGACAGAAAAAGAGAAATATAAGAGCTCTATCTATCTCTCTCTCCTCCACGCGTGTAGGCGGCATCAACAGCAGCAGCAGTAGTAACAGCGGCGACCCTGAGAGGACGTATAGGTGAGCCGAGCCGCGAGTTTGCCGGCTCTCCTTGCCTTTTATGTAATTTTTCCGTCTCCCCCGATCGGCCAATCGTAGACACGCGCTCAAGCGCGTGCCTCATCCTCCTCCACCACCTCCTTCTTTTTCTTTTTCTTATTTTTCCTCATCCTCCTACTTTACTCTCTTCTCCATATATATCTATATCTACCCATTAAACTTCAAGAGCTATAGCTAGCTAGCTAGCTACAAATCTAAGCTTATTCGATCGATGCACGATCGTCTTTAACATCACGCTTTTTCGGTAGTAGTAGGTATATCTTATATACTCAGCTGTACACAGCAGCATCGGAAGATATATAGATTGCGTCACGCGGGATTTTGCGATTTGGTAAGCTGTTACGAATAGCTTTATAAGGATACCGCCTGCGCCTCTTATATATCTTTTTCCTTCTTCTTTATACCCTCCTCCCCCCTCCCACACTCCCTCCGCTTCTCTTTCTACCTCACCAGGTAATCGTGTCGGATAACGGTGCGCGCCAACGAGAGAGAAAGAACGCCAAGAGATAAGGAATGCAAGAGGCTCGAGACTTGTGAGTATATAATATACACAGTATAGAGTATACTATATCGTTTCTCTCTCTCTTGAAAGAGAGTAGCAACAGCAGCAGTAGCAGCCTCACCGACAACGCTAATGAGTAAGCTTTTCGTCTCGCCGATCTTTCTCTTCTCTTCTCTCTTCTCTCAACTTGGTATCCTAGTCAACTACTTGATTACTTTAGTTTTTTTTCCTTCTTTTTCTTTTCTATTTATATGTGTACGATAATAGATATCTTAACAACTGTAATGTAATTACTGTAGTGTATATTATTATATTTGTATATTTGCTTTATTTTGATACGACGAAAAGAATAAACTTGGCATGCATATTATTGTCCTTTTAGCACGAGACTTGAAAGAATAGATTGTAAAAAGTAATCAAAATAAAAAAAGAAGCAAAAGTATATAGAGGTAAATGGAGAAAGAGAAAGAAAAATATAGTAAGTATGACGACAGTAGACCTATAAGGCTTTATAGGAATCGTGCCCCTTTTCATAACGGAACTGGACCGTTAAAATCCTTCCCTGTGAAAAAAAAAAAAAAAATAACGCGACCGCGACTTATAATCGAAGCGCTTTAGCGCTATAGACTAAAGACTTCTCTCTCTCATCAAGTGTACCTTATAATCGAATAAGTTATAGAGTAAAACTACTACTATAGTAGTGGTATAACCTCAACTTGACGTTGTCGTCGCGGAAGACTATAAGCGATTCCGGGTTTTGGGCCCCTTGAGAAAAGTGGCAAAGTCTTCTTTTACGGTGTGCCACGGTCATAGAGTTTCACTAAGAAAAAAGGAGGGGCACAAGTAAATAAAAAAAAAAAAGGAGTGGAGAGAGAAGTAGTTAAAGAATGAAACAACGGGTGCTACTTGAAAAAGAGGTGGTGGTAAGTAGTAGTAGTAGTAGTCTTATATATACAGTAAGGAAGAAGAAGAAGAAATTTCGTAACGGGAACGTCCTCCGCTCCCTTTACCACAGCAGCAGCAGCAACAGAGCAGCCCCTCGAACGGTACTACGCTACGTGGCTGTGGAAAAAGGGGGTCTTTGCAAAGGAAAGAAAGCCGATGAACTCGCTGTATATAGTAGTAACACATTCTGCGAAAGTGGAGAAAGGCTGCTGCTGCTGCTAGTCTCTGTGAGGATGAGATCTGATGCTGTAGTGTATTGTAGGTATACGTTATATACTTTGGAAGTTTAGTGGAATGGATAGAAGTAGTAAGTCCGAGATTGTGAATGTCGAGAGAGTTTGGAATTGCGAGGAAGTGGAGGGACACATATATATGTGAGCTAGACAAGAGCTAGACATACTACATACTTATAGATGGATTCGCTTTTCTCTAAGGTCAAGCTATATACCTATATGTTGAATATGTGCATATATGTATAAATAAGGATGTGTACTATATTAGAGCTTTTTTTTTTATTGTGGAGCTTTTTTGAGTTATTAATGATAATTAATGGTTTTGGAAATGTACCTCAGAATTATTAGATTAGAAAGCTTTTCAAATTGATAAATTTAAAAAAAAGTTAAGCAATAGATGTTACGTCACATCAATTGTCAATCGTAATTAGTCACATCGACAAAAAAAACTTGACAAAAGACACAAATGATAAGTAAAGAATACCTAGTTAGAATAAAAAAAAATCGACTATTTTACGTACATATCAATTCTTAAAAAAGAAAATTTTTTTTTCAAGAGTGTTAAGAGAAGTAGCCGTCGTCGTCGTCGTATATCGATTCCTCATACCCCTCTTTTCCTTTTCCTTTTCCTACCTATACATATTCCCAGCTTTTCCTCGTCTCTTAACGCGCGAGAAGTTTTCGGAGAGGCTGTTACTGCTATATAGCGACGAGTGGAGTGTATAGAGCCTATACCACCACGTCAGAATCGATAATTCCCCTCGGTAACGTGCAAGTTTTTCCACGAGAGAGAGAAAGAGATGGATCGATACCCGCCAGACGTGAAGCCGTCCGTATAGGGTTTCCAAGAGCTCTCTGTATATGTACCTATAAGCGCACACGTGCGCAAAAAAATAAAGGAGAGAAGGGTGGCTGGCTGGCTATGAGGGCTTGAAAAGTAGCTCTCTCGTATATACTCTCGTCGTCGTCGACAACATCGTCTCCTTCGTTGCTCCTTCGGCTGGAAATTGGTGCGCGAGAATGGCGCGTCGGATTTATTAGTCCGTATATATACTGATTCTTTGGTATTATTGATTGGTGTAGTATACAACTATATGTATATTTATATATACTGAAAGCTTTTCTAGGCTTCTATCGGATCTGCGAAAATCATTCTGGTGTGTGTATAGGTAAAGAGAGAAGAGGATTCGAGTTGAGAACGAAGTGGAGCGGAACTTGTTCTCCTGGGAATATATATGTATCTCCTGATTTTTACTGTGTGTCTGTGTATACTTGGTATAGTTTTAGTTGGCGTGGGAGTAAGAGAATTCGAATTTTTTATGATTCGGATGATTTTTTTTAAGAGATATTAATTTTAAATAAGTTCGTGAGCTAATAAATATTTTATGGCTTTTTTATTAGTATTAGTTGATTGAGATTGGTTTTAATATATCAATTATAAATGCAAATTATATTTGAAAAAAAAAATTATGATAATGCTAGAAAATTTATTAAAATTATGTAAGAAATAAAAAAGCGTAAAATTGTAGTGAAATAAAATTTTCAATAAAACATTATTTTACCGCTATAAAAAGAGCAAAATTGATAAAATTTAACAAACACACATAACTCCAGAAATCAACACATACTAAAACACAATATCAAATCTAAGAGTAACATAAAATCGAAGAAAAACCGTGACCTTGCTGCTAACCTTGTCTCTTAACCAACATCTTCGCACAGTGAAAGCTCCACATCCGTTACATATCACCGTTACCAAACATGCATACATACATATTTATTTGTAACCATACTTTAAAATGTATGCCACAGTGAAATTATCAATTCCATAATTTTCAAACACATGCGCGTGTATGTATAAGATGCCAAATAATGATGATGATGATGATCACGGGTGCGAGGGTCGAGGACCCCCTGCCTTTGACCATGTAATACTGAGCGATTTCGTAATAATCGCACGCACGCGCGCACAGAGAGAACTTATGCATTTCGGCACGCTCGAATTCCGTTCGCGGAATATATCTATATGTATTATACGAGTCGTTGACACCAGTATTATATACATTTTATATATACCTATATTTTAGTTATGTATATCATATCGAGCTTTTTCTTTTCTTACTCATTACAAACGCGCTTGTATGACGTGTATGTATAATGCTGGTATATAGAAGAATATATCATGAGGAGGAGGAGTAGGGGAAAGGGGAGTTGAATATATATACTTTCTTGGAGGAAGAAAAGGTGATGCTTGGAAAAAGGCGAGATAGGGCACGTGGAAAGTGTCCCTCTCTCGGCTCAATGAACCCGGGAGAGCTTGAACTCAAGAGAGGAGGTATAGGAGAAAAAGCTTTCTTTCTTATACTTTTCTTTCTCGCATACACACTAAATGTCTTTCATACACACATACACACTTTCTTACTTTCTTTCTTATAGACTTGTGTATACGTTCGGGAGGAGTTACTTGGGGCCAGTGTACGCTGAAGTAGATTGACGGCGTAGTGTGTACGTGCGAAGGTCGACACGTTGACTCTTCTTTTTTTTTTTTTTTAAAAGCTTGAAAAAAAAAGGAGAAAAGAAGGAGAGGTAAATTTTCTAACTTTTTTAGATAACCGATGATGATAGCACACGAGCTACGGTATAATATGTTTTTATTAGTAATATATGTAAGAGGAGAAATACCGCAGTAATATTAATTTTATGATTTTTCATTTGCTTGACTCTTTTTTTTTATTTTACTGAATATTTTGAAATGATTAATCGAAAAGGATGAACAAAGAAAAATTTTCCATTTGACATTGGTATATGGTAAATAGAAGTAAGTTTTAATCTATCGATATGTTGATTTAGTTTTATAAAAATTTTGTATAATTCGAGGAATTAATTTGACATATGTTTGATAAAAATAACGAAGCAAGAGAAACCATTTTTTTTTTTTTTGTAGGAGATAACTATTACTTCATCGGATTATTTCATTTGGATATAATCACGTAATTATCAGATAATTATTACGGTAAAGTCAAGAAACTTTTAAAACGATCGAACGCGACAAAACCGTTGATCGACGAATAAAAGAAAAAAAAAACGATATCAAAGTCTTCATAACAAGACGAAGAAGAAAAAAAAAAATATAATATAACAAACTTTTATTATCCCGTTCTCGTTATTTCATTACATCAATTATCCAACTCGTTACACTTTCTTATTTGACTTCCAAAAAAAAACAAATCAAGCATTATTACATCCTCATCTGTACAAACACACGCGCATACACATCCGTAAAAAAAAAAGAAGAAAAAAAAATATATATCGGTTAAAGATTCCAGAATAATCCACAAAAGTAGCGGGGACGAAAAATGGGATAAGCGTACGTTCCTCTTTGTACGTGCCAAGGTCGATTTTTCCGCGGTTTTTCACCTGTACCACGTGAATATATATTATATGCGCGCGTGGCCTCAGATTGAATAAAGAAAATAACTAAGAGTTCGCGCGAGCTTGACTGATAGTTGCCTTACAGAGTTCATGGTCAGAATGTATATATGTGCAAATGCAATTACGATATATATGTTTATATTGCGTGTATATGCTGTACGGATTTGTTGTTACGTAAGGTGATGTGCGTATGTGTATGTGTGGATGAGGAGTATTTACGTATTATAAAATTTGTTAGTATAACGATCTGGAATTATACTATATATAATTGGTTTGATTTATGAAAAAAAAGAATTTTTCTTTTAATGGTAATTGAAGGTGATTGTGATATTATGTTAAAATATGTTATAACTATATGTCGTTTGACAAACTCTATATAAAATGTATTATAGACCATCTGTGCTTTATTTACTGGAAATTTTTATTATATCCTATACGAGTGTTCGAAATTTGAAAAATTGATATCGTGATGATGGGAATATAATATTTGAAGTGTTTGCGATAAAAAGTAAAGCTACAGGTCGGTTTTATCTCATAACTTTATAACTTTTAAAGTCTTACAATTTTTTAAATGATAACTCAGCATGTGAAAAACAATTGTTTAGGAAAAAAAAAGTTTGAAGTGTAAGAGATTTGAGGTAAGAGTTACGTACAAGGAAGAAAAGAAGATAAACATAGTTGCAGCAGTTGGCAATAATAATGTATAAACTACTCTTTGTAGTAGATTGGTAAAACAGACGATATTTCACCATTTCTTGTGTGTCATTTGATATTTCCTTGGTATGGGTGTCAAGGAAAACTTAAGTGTCGAACTTTTTGAATGATTTAACTTTGAACAGCTGAGATAAATTTTCTAGGTAATGGAAAATTCACGTTACTTTTAAATGTTATTCGTTTTATTTTTAAAACACTAACTCTATGGAAGTATTTTTAGAAACAATGAAAAAAAAGTAGGTGAGGTCGAAATTAGTACACCCGCGGTCATTGACCTCATACGATTTTTTTTTATCTCATTTACTTAGGATTACTTGCGAATGAAAATAACTATGGAATAAAAAAAAAAAAAAATAATAAAAAATTGATGACTCGACATTGGTGACATTTATTTTCTGCTTTTGATTTTCCGCTCGCGCAATCAATGACGCTCGTATAAAACACAACACTTCGCATTACGAAAATTCACGGACGCGCGATTGTCATATTGCGTATCCTTTCGTTTGTTTTTTTTTTTTTTTATGTCTTCTTTTCTGTGCTTTTTAAGACGTGTGCAAAAAAAGATGAACCTGGTCAAATCCAAAATTAATATTCTTAAAAATCAATATCACAAACAAATTTTTTTTATAAATAGAAAAAAAAATTAATATTTATCCTCATACAATTTCATGTTTACTAAAATTACATTAAAAATACATAGCAACTTAAAAAAAAAAATACATTCAAATCTAAATTTTCTTCATCACTAAAACAATGAAGAACATCCATTTTACCTAAAACTAACGACTTCAAAGTAAGTATACACACAAACATAGTAAAATATTTAAAATTCAATAAATAGAACACATATCTATGAGTCAAGTCAAGTACATTTTTACAACGTTCTATACGATAATAACACCCTTCTCATTCCCTCTTGGAAAAAAAATACCAAAAGCAACAGCGATGGAGAGAGAGAATCGTGTTCTATCATATATATTCCCGTGTACATCATAGCATTCACGTACAATTAATGCCAACCAAAGCGGATTGTACTTTGTACATTACAATTAAATGACACTTAAGGCGTCATTAGTCACTATTATTAGTCATCTGCATTAGGAGCAAAAGCGATAAGGTGGAATGGATGGATGAACTAAGAGAAAGGAGGGGGGAATATTAACTTATTCACGCTTATTATTACTACTACTGGCCTTCCAGGGGCTATTCTGGGGAGGAAGTAAAGTGATGTGTAGAAGATACGCTGTTTTGTGCGCAATTAAAACGCAATTTACAAAGTTTTCAAGTAGCAAGTATGAAATCTATTAAAAAGTATGAAAACAATATATATAAATTTTCATTCTCTGAAGAGTCATTGTAATCAACAAGTGATTATCGAGTAGTTTTGTACGCAAAGAAAAAAAAAATCTACGATATATTTAGAATGTTTAGATTTTTTTCACAATACACGTACGCAAAACCGAGAAAGTCTTTAAGCAAAGTCAAGTTCTACTATATATATTTATATCGACAAGAGAGCTAGCAGTAGTAGTAGTAGTATCAGTGTATAGCGGTGGCATTCCAGAGAAAGTGTTGAATGCGATGCTCATCGAGCGAGTTCATTGATAAATCTCACGTCGCCCGGTGAGTGTGTATATGTATGTGCATCTTTCTCCTTCTCTTATATATAAATACATCCCATCCCACCTTTACTCGGTCTCGCGACTTTTCCCCCACTATTATATACTTATAAGAGCGATGCTGCTGCTGCATCAACGTGCGCACGCTCTCACTCCCTCCTCCTCCTCCTCCTCCACCTCTTCCTCTTTGCTTCTTTTGTATATCTTTTTGCGCGTGCTTATATAGTACAGGTAGATATACGTAAATACCTTTTAAAAAGTTGCGCGCATTTGAGGATATATATTACCGTTATATATACTTCCGTGTGATGCAAGGGCGCGAGTATTTCATTAGCGTTACAGTGTATGAAACGAATTAAGATATATACGATATTGAAAATTTGGAGATTTGATTGTAAAGATTTTTAGGTTTGCTTATTCGAGATTATCGTTTGTAAGACGATATATTCAAAGAAAAAATAATTTCTGATTAAGGTAAATTTTTATACATACATATAATAGACAATAAAATTTTCTTTTTGTACCACTTCGGTCGCAGTGATAATCTAATCTATCCACCTTTAACGAGCCTCGTTACTTTTTTCTTATCTTTCTCATTCCAGCGTTCCTGTGTACATTTATACCTATATTAATGTATATACTATCGTAATAGTACAGCCAAGAGAATGAGAGAGTGAGATGGAGATACTCTCTTTCGAATTGGAACGCCAAGTCGAATCGCACAGGTGTCTCTAAAGGCCGCAGGGGTACACACACATACATACACATGTAATGCCAAGCAAAGCAGTTCTCTTTTACCTCATGTATTATAATATACCTATATATACTCGACCTCTTTGCACAACATATTTATGTTTATAAATTGAGATCCAATGACGTTGAAAAAAATCTTTAAATGTTCTTTTGCTTGGGGTGTGGCGCCTGATTATTTTCAATTCTGTTGTCCAAAAATCACACTCTAACCCTCAAGGCAATTGCAGAGAACCAACACTGCTTCTGGTTATTTGTATATTTGCGACTTGAGATCGAGATTGTGAAGTGTAAGTGTGTGGAGATGAAGAAGCAAAGCCCGCGGGAACAAATTAATTGACTGTTTCACATCGAGTAATTGAATTATATCCTGTTATTGCTTCTTTTTTTGCCCTTACCTCCCTTCTTATTTTTTTTATAGTTTCACTCGCGTGTCTGAGTATCATTTGTTTTTCTCTCGTTAAAGGGTAGGACATACAAACTCAAGTATCTGATTATTAATCAATCTTTTTTATGCTTAACAGTAGAAAGATATATGTCGTTCGGAAGCTACTATCACTTTATTTCTTCATAACTACACGTTTTGTAATATTATTACTATATTCCTTCTCGTCTAACTGATAAAATGTAAGCGTATCACGATGAAACGCCAACGCGCGTAAAAACACACACACATCACAATCGTTTTGAAAAAATAAGAAAAAAATAAATAATATTAATAAGAAAAGAGAACTAAGTGTCTTGGGTATACTATGAAGCTCGAAAAAAAGGAGGTTATACGTAAGATCTCGTGAAAATTACAGAGGTAAGAGGAGGAAGGAGACCAAACAGGCTAATAAAACCTGGCGGAAAAAGGCAAGCTTGGTTCCTTAAGCAAGATATAGATATAAATAAAAGAAGAAGAAAAAAAAGAGGAAACGAGAGAGACACCAAGAAGCTAAACCCACGCGCGGTCATGGTGGAGGCAAAAGTTATACAGATAAAATCTAACCACTGAGAAGAAAGAGAGAGATAGATAAAAGAGAGCTGCTGTTGCTGCTGCTGCCCCTGGTAATTCCCCAGTTCTAACCGACTCTCTTGGTCCAGCAAGTAATCAACAGCTTCTTCGTATCCTCCAAACTATCTCTCTCTCTTTCTCTTCCCTCTATCGCTTTTTATTCCTCTCACTTCCTCCATTTGGAAGCTTTCCACATCGAACTAAGAGCAAAAAAAAGAAGAAGGAGGAGGAGGCGTAAGGGAAAGATAGTCACACATATAGAGAAACTCGATTCTTCGTCATTCGTGATGCTGTGACCCTCTTAGCTTCTTTCTGATGCTGCTGATGCCTATTATATCATATCGCTGCCTTTTTTTCCCCTCTGCCTTACCCTTCTCCTCTTTTCTAATTCTCACTCACTCTTTCTCTGTTATTTTTTTTCATTTCCTCATTCATTCCCTCTCTTTCTCTCTTTGACTCCCGTTTGGCCTCGAGAATAGCCCGATGATGATGCTGATGATGATGATCTGGCACGTGCGTGTGTGTACTACTGGTAGAGTAAAGCGGGTGTAAAAAAAACAAGACTCTTTATTGACGCAATAGGTACTATGTGCTTTCACAGGATTCCTGGTAAAACGTTTTCATTATTTTGCCTATTGACGTATATACCTATACGTTTACGCCCAGTTAACTTGGGTAATAAATATTTTTTTCAACATATCATTAATATTAATATATTTTACTAGTTGAAGTTATATTAACTCTAAAATCGTCTACTTTTTTATATTAATAAATATAAAATAAAGGAAATTATCAAAGATAAAATTATTTTTGCTACTATACCAGAAAACAAATTACATCGTTGCGTATTGTATATATGTGTGTACTTGCTTACTACCCACGTATTCAAGAATCAAAGAGTAAAATGTTTTGCTTTTTCTAGGCACGTACCAGAAAGTGTCCTCTCCAAGGAATGTTTATATACCCTCCGATGTTTTTCTGTATTCTGGTTCTATATCGTGCGAGTGGGAAAAAAAGGACGAGCGTATAAAGATACATGTGTACGTGTACGAAGGGAATTTAACCGAAATTTATGCTTCAAGACACTTGCCAAGCAAGAGAAAGGTAGTAGTAGAAAAAAGTAGCTTTGGTCGTTTCTGTAAATGTACTCTAAGCACGTTTTTTTCATAAATTTAATAAATATCTACCCCCTGTAGCAGTGATGTTTTATTGGAAAGAGGAGTCATACACATGTTTTTAATTATGAGGGCTTTTATTTTTTGTGGGAATCAATTACAGTAGCATGAAAATATACGGTTAAAGCAAATGTGTAAACAGATAGATTTATAATTATCTGTAAAATACTACTATATACAGTAGTAGCTGTGAGAATTAAGAGGTGAAAGGACACCTGCAGCTCATTTAACAATAGTAAATTTTCCATGCACTTGTCCTGCCCACTAATCGAGCAAGAAAAACCCTCTTCTATCCTCTCGCACCTTATAGCCTGTAAGTATATAGGCTTAGCTCTTTTAAGTATATATAGCGATGGGCAGTCGACAAATAATAAAAAAAAGAAAAAAAGAAATCGAGCCACCCGCGGCGTGAGCAAAAGAGAAAGAAAAATAGAGAAGGAGTCAAGATGTCGAGAGGAAAAAATTATCTGTTCCCAAGGAAAAGAGAAGAGGGTAACAGGGAGGGTATATACACACCACAATAGGTAAGTTCTCTCTATCTCTTTCTCTTTTTTTCTTTTTCTCTCGGTCGAGCGCTTATAGCCTCGACACCGACTTTACTCTGTTTGCCTGTGTATCCTCAGGCGAGCGGCGATGACGAAAGACTCTATACTACTATAACGCAGCGAGAAGGAGGCGCGGATAAAAAAACGTGGAAAGAGAGATAGAAAGAAAAATAGTGTTGAGGAAGAGAGAAAAGAGTGGAGGCCTATGTATATACGTGACGACGAAGCAAGTGAATGTGTATGTATGTATGTATATATATCTATGTTCTCTTGCCACATTCGACCCTAGGCCATCATATAGCCAGAGAGAAGAAAAAGAAGAAGAAGCTTGAAAAGCAAGAGGGCATAAGAGTGAGAAAGAGTATTACAGACCGTTAATGTCCGCGCCACAAACGTTTTCTTGACTCTTTCTCAAGAGAGGAGGAGGAGGAGGAAAAGAAACTTTTTTACCGCGTAAAAGTCGTATCTTGGATTTCCTCCTGTGTATATATTTGCCCTCCAGCCGCTAAACCCCACCAGCCGCTTTTAAAAGTTAACTTTTCTTGTGGCTCTCAAATACGATGTATATAAAGAGCGAAGAAATGTGGCGAACACGTGAATTGACTTGATCGCACTTATATGCGCGCGCGTATGGCAAGTGACTAAGGGTAGATCTCTGACGTATCGGCTTCTGTTTTTTTACGATTTTTCAATTTTTTTTTTATGACGATTAAGTTTTTGTTAAGTTGGTTTTCAATTTGCATTTGAATAGTATTTTGGTAAAAAGAATATTTTTGCTTTTGGAGGATAAATAATAAGAGGGAAAAAAATAGATATCTTGAAGTTTTTGGTTTATGCCTTACCGATCGACAAGAAAGCTCACTTAAATATAAAGCCGGTATTATCGTATGATGATGTATTAGCGTTGATTCTTTTTTTTTTTCATTATTAAATTATGAATATGGAGAAACTATTAGGAGCACGGCCTTGACTCCAATCATCTTAAAAGGAAGCATACCGATAATAGAAGAAAAAGAAGAAGAAGAAGTCGACTCTTATCAAATCCCGACTTTAATAAAAGTCTGTCTGTATTCCGTCAGTATAATATTCAGTAGTAGTAGTAGTAGTAAAAGCAGCCTCAACGAAAATGACAAAATTTTCAAATTACTCGGACAATCAGGCAGAAAAATTATACTCGGAGAGTTTCAAGCTGTCAAGAAAAAGTAATTTTCAAGCCTAACGTCCAGTAAGTAACTCAAGTCAAAGTAACTCACAAGCTTCTTACCATTTTTCTTCATGTACGTAAGAAGTAAAAAAAAAAAATTAAGGCGAGCATACGTAAACGTACGACCTTCCAGGACAGCAGTTAAATTAGACGAGAAAGAGAGCTTTATCTCTTAGCGATTGCGCTATACTTAGAGTCCTTACGAAAATATCAGTCACGGGGTCGTGTTGTGTAATTCATAAGTATAAGCAAATGTATAAGGGAGAGGGAGAGAGAGAGCGAGTCACTTATCTTAGTAGCCGCACTCACGCGTCCCATTTTACAAACGATATAATATAGATACGTAGGTTTCAACGTCGACAACGAGGGAGATCTTCTCCCTTTTCCCCTCTAACCGATATATATTTTTTTTTTCTTTACGCGACTTGTAGTAGTTACTATTAACTATTACTACGTCTTGAAAATGAATTAACAGGCTCACACTGTGCGTCAATATGGGTTTGGTTATATATAATGTAATAAGGAGGTGACGAGGCGAGAACTTGAAATGATCGGTTAATAAGGAATACATACACACGTATACTCGAGTATAAGAGATCGTGGGAATGTATTATACATACTTCGATTCAATTGACTATATACGTAAAGGAGTTTACGAAGCTTTAACATATATACATAATATGTAAACTCTTGCTTGCTTGTTTGCTTGATGCTTATGTATGTATACATATAAAGAGCTTGGATATGTATTTACATGCGTCGCGCAATATATATATAGGAGACAAGATTAACCTAATACTTATGTAATGTCATTATCGTACGATGAGAGAAAGATTGTGTGTGCGTGAGTTTAATAATAAGTAATATAATATGTGTGGGCTTCCTATTATAATGATAGGTATATACTAATGAATTTCGGTGATTTCGATTAATATCATGGTGTATAAAATTGAGGAACAGATATAAATAGAAAAATGTAAGGAAAAAATCGTTTAACTAATGTTGAGCTTTTTAGCTTTAAAAAAGGTAATTATAAAGTTACACTATTAATCTATGTACTATTATTTAATTACTGTAATTCAATTGATCCTTATCACTTTTTATTATAACTATAGCTTATTGAAATCTGCAAACAAAGTATATATCTCTCAAACCATTCGTATATTTATCAGTTTACAAAGCAAAAGCAATATTAAAATATGAAAAAAATCAAATATATACAATAAAATAGTTTTACAAGCAGGAAATATGAGTGTATCCCAGTGTGGAATGATTATCTTCCTTTGCAATAAATCCAAACCACAGATCCAGATTCACATGCATACTTTTATCGAGTAGTTTTATTCGTATATTCTACTTTACGTACGTATACATCAGCGCCTTGAAGCCGGACGCTCGTCGTACACGCACGTGTGCTGAGTAGCCATACTACCACTTCTGCTATATATATACTTTGCTATTTGCCTTCTCTTTTTTTTCTCTCTTTCTCTCTATCGTTTTTCTTCGCAAGGAAATCCAGGGCCCGCACGTCGAGCACGTGAACTCGTTCGCGTTTCCCCTCCACCCCTCTCTTTCGTATACTAAATCGAAAGGCCATTCGTGTATTAGGTGGCGAGAAATACATATATATGCGAGAGAGGAGAGGAGGGGAGGAAATGAGATAAAAAAGAATATAGCGATAGGGAGAGAGAGAGAGGGAGAGGGAGCGTATCCCGCCCCTATATATATTGCTGAGAATTTCCATCCGACTGCTGGCGAATGAATGTGTTTGTGTGTGCGTGTGTGTATGTGTGTGTGTGTGAGACGGAGTCAGGGGCGTATAATCGGAATGACTCGACGTTCGATAATGTCCTCCGAGAGAGTCCCGAGGCTGCTGCGACTCTATATATTTCCTCTCCTCCTCTTGCTTTTTTCCTCTCTATCGCTTTTTTTTTCTCTATTATATATACCTCGAGGATGCAAGTATTAAATTCGAACTTTGAGCTTGCAATAAAATAAAATTTTGTTCGAATTCGAATACTACTCCGATATTGCGAAATCGGAGTCGTAAAGATTCTCTATACCTATCCCCCCTATTTTTTTTCCTTACCATAGTCGATTGAAAGGTAAACTGATCCTTTCTAAGAAATGTGTTAAACCACCTACGTATATATATTCGTCAATCTCACAAGAGAGAAGGAGAGAGAGAGAGAGGTTGGAAAATAAGCTTGAGTAGATTTCAAACGATCAAATTGAATTAGGGTATGTTTGTATGAGCACGTGGCTTTCGTTTATATATAGCTATATGTATACACATGCATACGAACCGGCAACTGCGTAGCTCATGTATATATTTACAAATATAAATTGAAGAGAATTAAAGGAGAGGAAATATGTATTATCCTAATCAAAATTTTTGTCAATAGCCAACTGCTATACTAAATGCTATACATGATAAACTAACATTCTTTTCCTTACTTCCCCCCACCCCTCCTTACTGCAAAGACCCTTATTTCGAGTATGTCTGTGTACATATACACACTGGATTTACAATGCAAAGCATTAATATATTTAAGAGAACATAAGGGGATTTGCGTTCCATTACCTGATGTGATTCATTTTTGTTTCTTGTACTCTAAACTTTGAATATATGTATGTATGTATTTGTGTTTTCGAGGACGTATAGATACACATATACACTTAATGCTATGAATGGTATGTCGGTCGGGGAGAAATTAGTAGTAGTACATACACTTTTGTGCGATAAGAATTCTTGAAAATTTGTAGTTTGTATGTATGTACTTGTGCGCGATTAGGTGGAAAAAATGAAAAATCAATTTAAGGGAAGGAAAAATTATTCATTTTTAATATATCTGTGTTTGACGTGTTTACTATATGAATTGTTTGATTAAATAAAATATGATTAATTGTGTGTAATATTTAATAAAAAATTTTTATAAAAAAAAATAAAATAGAAAAATTAAAAAAAAAAAAATTTTTTCTAAAATTTCAGGGGGATGATAATATTTCAAGTTCAAAATATGTATATATACTTTTAAGCGTCAAAACAAACTTTCTAAATTTGACCGCGTTAAAGGCCGTCTTGTTTACCGTAAGCGGTAGACTGATGGAGGCTCTCCTGAGGCGCAGCTTACGGGACAAGTGAAATTTTCATTTAACCCAAGGCTTTCTTGACCCATCCCCCTCCTTTCTCTCTTCTCACTCTCTTTCTCCCTCAAAAATCTTTCCCTTTCCTAAAATCACATAAATAACGCGATATTACAAATTTTTCTACAAATATTCTTTCCTACTCGATTTCACTAATCATTATAACTTTCCATCAGAAAAGGAAAAAAATATAAGTGGAGTGATTTTAGCTATAGGTTAAGATAATACGCAAGAAAAGGAATATAAGAAAAAGAAGAAGAAGAAAAAAAAGTCATTTACCGTGTCGAGTGTCGCGCTCTGTTCAGCAAGTAGCACATCATAAGGCCTCACTAAGCCAATATCACTTGCGACGATTTTTCTGCTGTTATTATTATTGCTGGGGTAGGCTAGTTGTAGTGATAGCCGAGGAGCCAACCGCATGTCCTCGCTTGGATTAACATTAATTTTGATAGAAAGAGTAAAAAAAGAGAAAAATTTTATAAACTTGCTCTTTTACTCCAAAACAAAAATAAAATCACACTTTTTCTCCACGAATCTTCTTTTATATCCACAATATAATTCAAAAGGATTATCGAAAAATCACTTTAAATATCGCTCTTTGACAAACACTTTAAAACAGCAAGGGGTGATGTATTCAAGTAATTATCTTGTTCTTTCTCTCTCTTGTACTCCCACGATAATATTTCTATATCTCTCCTCTTTTCGTTATTAAATACGCCTCCTTTTTCTTTTTCTCCTGCTGCTGTTACTCGATGGCTCACGGCCACGCGTATATTGCGTAATCGTACACTGCCGCAAGACACTGGCAAACTATACAACGAGAAGAGGTAAGTAGTATAGTACACGCAGAGATGATTGTCTCGTATCTGTATGTGTGTTTATGTATTAAGACAACGATGACTATGATGACGGCTGCTGCTGCTGCTCTTGCCGGCGATCAATCACTCACAGCGTCACACTGAGCTTTTTCAACATAAAATATAACAAGCGCGCACACACCCCCTATTTTTGGAGATACAAGCTGCACACTTTTATATATATACATACATATATATGTATTATTTATTACGTACACTTAACATTAATGTGTGTGTGTGTGTGTGTGTTCCTCTCTCGTTGATGATGATGATAATGATGAGTCTCTTTTTTTTTCGATCACACTTATATTCTCCACACCCCTGCACAATATAACACATCAACAACAACAATAACAACAAGAACAACAATTGCAACGATATACACACACACTAACGCATCACCTATAATAGAAAACTTTGGCCGCGTATATAAATCCTCTCTCTATATTCCTTGATCTAATTCACTTGCAGGCCGGCAGTATAACGATGTCGACGATGTGTTATATATCGTATCAGTGATGATGATGGTATAGGTGGTGTGTGGTAGTGGTATAGTGGAGAGAGGAAAATATATAAGTATACACGAAGGTCTCGGGTGCGGGGCTTGCGGTGGCGCGCGCGTCTACTGCTTGAAATTATTATTGCTGCTGCTGCTACTATTGCAGCCTTATACTTATAGGTACACGTCTGCTCGCGCGGAGAGTCCGAGCGAAACTCGCCAGCGAGGCAAAGGCGCGCCCCGACCGATCCACGACTCCTCTTTTTCTTTCTCTCTCTCTCACTCACTCACTCTCGGCGCCCCTTCCCCACTACCCAAGCCGCCGAGTGCACCCCCACCCCCGCCGCCACCATCACCACCACCGCACACCCCGCTGTATATAGTTCTCTCTCTCTCTCTCTCTCTTTCACCCGCGTGCGCTCTCCTCCCGCTCCTCTCGGCTGCTACGGCCCCGTCTCTCCGCTGTATATAGCGTGCGCTACCTCCTCTCTCTCTCTCTTACTCTTTTTCTACCATGTCGAGGAGAGCCTTCTCGTCCCTGTCTCTCCCTCTATGTGTATGTGTACGTGTGGATGTGCGGGCGCGTCGTAGTAGTCGTCGTTTTCCAATCTCCCCCACTTCAGAGCCACCCTCCAACTCCCCCTCCTGCTGCTGCTGCTCACCACCAAGCTACTGCCACCCGGGTATCTATGTATAAATGTATGTATGTATGTATGTATGTGTATATAGGCTGTAAGAGCGGCAACCCCCACGTTTGTCTCTTCCCCTCGTTTCTCTCGTCTCGTATATATATACCGTCGCCTTGTCGAAGGGTGGGGGCTGCTGCTGCTGCCTGTGCTGTGTGTGTGGGTGTGCTAAGGCGAAGGCGCGCGCGTGCACGTGTGTCTACGTTGGTGTCGAGGACGAGGGAAAGAGAGAGAGAGAAAAAAAAAGATAGATAGATAAAAGAAGTAGGGGGAGGGGAGAAGAAACAGCAGCAGCCAGAAGAAGATAGTAAGAACGTCGTGGTCTATCCCGAGACGCGATATTATAATATATACTGCCTCTATAATACTATCTTGACTTCAACCACTAAGATCCTCCCTTTCTTGGGCCTACGATATATATTATTATAATGATGAAACTAAATTTGCGGATATTTAATGTAACTGTAAGAGCGTCCAATATAGAGTTTTGAAAATTTTGTTTTAACTCCGGAAATTGGTTTCGAAATAGTTATAAGTAGATGATAGTCAGGGGACTCTATAAATGTGTCTTCTAGACGCGGAGAACATTCGAGTGCGTCCCGATTTTCAAACGCCTATATACTAGGAAAAATTCAAGGTATAGTGATGGTATTATTAGGGGTGAGGGATGAGAATATGAGGGTTGATGGTATAGGAAAATTTTGAGGTATTTATATATATACCCGGAGTACTATTAAGAAATAGAGGGAGGATTGTTGCTGTTTTGGGTTGGGAAGGAGAAGGGAAGGTTAAACTGGGAGGGTAAGAGGGAAAAGGTATAAGGAGTATTGTTTCGTCTTTTAGGGGTCGAAGAGCCGGTAGAGTATACGAAAGAGAGAGAGAGAGAGAGAGAGAGAGAGAGAGAGAGAAAGTTTACTAAAATGAGTGACTTAATCCCTCTTTGGGGATGTATAAATGGAAAGAGGGTAAGGTCCGAAACTCTCTACGTATACTATATACAATAATAAGCGTCTTAGTACTACTCGAGGCTCTTGAGGGTTGACGATAGTACAAGTTGGTCTAAGATTTAAGATGCTGGATCGAAAAGAAGTCGAAGAGGGTAGATGAAGGTAATGCAGCAGATTAAACGACGCTTCTGCTTCTTAATTTTAATTACAAATTGGTACACCAGATAATAAATTTATATTTATTTTGTTTTAATTTTCTTTTCGAATTTCATGTAGGTATATAAGTATAGGAGTCACTGATCGTTAGACACTGATGCATTATGGTAATGTGTGTCGACATTAGCTAAGGTCATATTGAGTAGAAGAGGGCTTCTTATATACATATAGGCTTTTCTTCGTTCTTTGCTACGGGTGAATATTAGAAAGTTTTGGGCTCTCTCATGCATGTTAATGGGGTTGCCTTTAAGTCCGAGTTGAGAATATGTACTTTCCAATTTATGAGGACTTTTTGGATGAATCAACGTATTTTTTTTTTTTTTTTCCTTTAATTTATGTATGTTTCTCTTTTTAGCTGCAAAATAACATCGTGTTTTTACTTTATACCCCTTCTTTTCTTTAGTATATTAGAGAAAATTTATGACTCTATGGTATTAACCGGTGAGGATGTCCCTTTGGCATAATTTGAATATTTTGAGGGAAGACACTGTATAATCGTTGGGAACGTTGACTACACGTTTGACTTGTAAAGTGGGAATGTCAGAAACTATTTGAAGGACTTTGTTTCTAAATAAAGGACAGACATTATGTGTAATAAGATATTTGATAAATTGGTATAAATATTTGTATAGTTCTCTTTGAAAAACACAAGAAACTTGATAATATTTTTTTTTCAAAAAGGAGTTATATTAACGCGCAATAAAAAAAATTTTTAAATCTGCATAATCGACCAGTAATCACACCGATAATAAGCAAGTCATTCTATAAAAAAATCAAACAATCGCTAAGTCATTTTAACAATTTTTTTTTCATTTAATCCATTGCACACGATGCACCAACAAAAATCATCATTACAAACGAATAATATTAAACCACAAAAAAATAAGAGAAATAGAAAAAAATAGCACTACAAAAATTAAAAAAAAAAAATAATAATAAGTAAAAAAAAATCATACACTTAACTCTCCAAGTTTGTATCCTGTCCGTCCGGCCGTTTCGAGTTAACAAGCGCTTCCGCGATCTCTCTCTCTCTCTCTCTCTCTCTCTCTCTCTCTCTCTCTCTCTCTCTCTCTCTCTTAGTGTATGTACGTACCCTATATATAACTATATATCTGTATGTATGTATGTATGTGCATGTGCTCTCGTCATCGTCCTCGACGTTGTTTTCTCTCTCTTTCTCTCTTATATTTCAGTCGTCACGCCCACGGCCTCGCGGCGTGTCCGCACGCACATATATACACATACATATAGATATACACACCCCCGCGGGTGCGCCCGCTTAGTATATAGGCGTAGGCGTAACAATTAGCGCTCCTCACGTATACAGAGCCTACTGCAGTATGGCGAATATATACGTATAGTAGGAGTGCAGATGAGATAGGGCACGATGTGAAAAATATAAGAGGAGCTATAGTATAGTGTAGTAGAAGAAGTAGAAGCAGGGAAAAAAAAATATTGCTAGTCGAGCATAAAGTATAGACACGGCATATAAGAACGAGACTCGTCTATATCTCTATCTATCTCTATATATATCTATTTTTTCTCTCTCTCGCGGGTATGGAGAGCACACGCGCGTATATTATATATACATGGCGCCCGCAAAGTCGGCCTTGGCGCCTAAGGTGTTCTCTCTCTCTCTTTCTCTCACGTGTGTTTTTCCGACGATGTATATATAAGAGCACTAGTATAGGTGGTATATATTATGATGATGATGATGATGATGTGGGGAAGAAAAAATCGCTGGTGTTTGCTATTTGCCAATGAGCGATATATCGCGCTTACCTATGTTCCTTCCTTCCTTTTTTTTTTGTTTTATTAACTACCTCTTTCTAGCCTACACGCGATATGCAATACTTTTCTTTTTTTTTTTTACATTTTCAAAGCATATGCTGATGATGTCCTCGATGCTTGAGAAAAGTTAGCGCAGGGTTATATATATACCGTTGAGGTGTGTGCATGGAGGAGAAGAGAGACAAAAAATTGTGGTTGGGAGCCTCGAGACTTGCTGTACTCCTTTTTTTTTTTGTTGTTTTATTTCTTTTTTGCTTGACGTTTTATGTTACAGATGTGGAGAGTGACACCCTAAAATGGAAAAAGGGATTGTGATATTCTGGGTAACACTTATGGGTCAAAGCTATTTTTCTTTTTTTTTTTTTTGGCATTTATACACGTGTGTTATTTGGTGGTTTTTTGTTTTGGGAAATCCAAGCGGTCAAGGTAAGAAAGTATATACGTGTATACGAGATTCGCGTAATCGTGAAGGGAACAAAAAAAATTTCCGGTGCGAGAATTTTATACTGAGGTTGAGTAAACTTTTTCGCAAATCGTTGCCGAAGCAAGAATTTAATTGCGAACTTGAGAGGGCAATGTGGTTCGATGAATATTATGTATACCTGATCGAAGTTGAGTAAATACGTCGTTGTGGTTTAGTATTGCGATTAAAACTATTTTGAGGAAGGAGGGGAAGGATTTGAAATATTGGTGTAATATCCGAATGACGAGTGATTTTTTCTTATTTTTTGCTCAAATTTAATGTATTTATGCAATACTTTATAAACAGTGTTCTTTCGATTATTTTTTTTTAAGATTTATATCTTAAAAAATGATACAAAGTGTTTTATACATTGAACTGGTTTTTATAATTAACACTTTTTTATTAAACTTTAACATTCGTTTTAAAGTATCTTTAATTGCAAAGCATTTTACTCTGGAAATATAACATTTATTAAGATGTAATAATAAAGTTAATAAAGCGATCTGTACAATTATATATCGAAATCATTTGATGGCTTTTACTTATGCATATAATTATGACATGGATATTTTTTTTTTTTTTTTTAAGAAGCATTTGAGTTGCGCAATATTTAAAGACAGCGTCAATGATTGATTTAAAGTCCCAAGAGCTCTCCTTCACTTTTATGACTGCATAATTTATTATTAAGAAGAAAAAAAAAATGAACGGTAAGTTAAGGATGTTGTAAAATAAAATCAAGCAGTGCACGTACGGTTATATACTCGTTTGATGTAGATACTTTTTTCATATTATAACACATATAATATGTACAGTTGATGCAAAGTTCAATATGTATATGTATATCCCTTTCGTATTAAATTTTATTAATTAAGTAATATAATTTGCAGCGTCAAATTTATGAATCACAATCAACGTGGACGCGATTACATTGCCACGTGTGTGATGTAAACATTTAATTGAATCAAAGAGAGAAAAAAAAAGAAACGTAATAAAAATGACATAATAATCATTTTATTGCTACGTAAGCTTATAAGATTTGTAAAATATTTACTTTGAAATATTAAATGTTGAGATTTTTACATTATTGTATTTATTAAATAACAAAATTTTAATTAAATCATTAATTTATCAATTTTAGTAAGAATAATATGAAACATCATATTAACAATACATTAATAATCATTGATTTTAATGCAGAGATGAATAAAATATATCAAAGATCCAAAGTGGGATTTACAGTGACTCGTACTTTTTATATCATCAACAACATCACACATTCAAATATTATTCGCATCGTAATAATCATCGAGCAATCGTTCAACGATGGAAAAAAAAAAAAAAAAAAAAAATTTGCACAAGGGCAAGTTGTGTGGTAGTTCTAGAAAAACCCAAGCATCCAAATAGATCAAAGCTCTCACGCTCCAAAAACTAAAGAATAAAAAAAAAAAAAAGAAATAAGTACCAAAGAATAAAAAAGAAAGATCATCATCTCAAAAAGCCAGATATATCACAGGACGACTACGTCTCAAAACAAAACCAGTGGCTACACCAATGAAAAGGATAAACGTCTTCGAGCGGTGGTATATAGCAGGACCACAGATATGGGGTCATCGTCTCTCTTTCGTCTACTATTCCTAAACATAAAAACCTGAGTCTCCCCCCCCCCCCCATCCTCTTTTTTTCTATATACTCTTAAGCTTGGGTGGGATACGTACACTACTAGTGGGCGCAGCAGCACATGTGACGCAATAATCACAGCATTAACGTGCGCAGCGTCGCATTGCTTGTGCAAGGCCTGCGAGTGGAGCATATAATGTAAGAGAGCAAGCGCGTCCTCGAGTGGACCGCACCTTTATAGAGAGATAGACTTTTATACAGATGGTTTTTCTTTGGGGACAGACGTGCTAACATGGGGGGGAAGAGGGTAGGTGGTATAGTTTTATAAGGGGTGACTTGATACTTTTTCTCTCTCTCTCTCTCTTTTAAGGGAAAATGCAATTCGGATCGATTTTACAAGTTGACGATATGGTTGGAGTTTATGTACTCGTTCAATGGATGTCCAAGGTTTGTAAATCAGCTTGAGCTACCGAGAGCTGTGCACAGTGTAATGAAGAGTAAGAGACTCGAGTGGATAGGTAGATGGATCTATAGGAGCAAAGAAACTACACAATATTTTTCTTATTTTTTTAAGACTAGTAAGGAATAAAAAATTAATGAGATGATAGAATGTGTGAATGTGGATATAATATGAGTAAAGAGAAATATATTAAAAGACAAAACAACTACGATGATAAGCGTCAGCCTCACAACCTTGATGTGTTAATATTGCGTTATATATCCAAACAAAAATAAAACCTTCTATTACCATAAAATAAATACCTATATCAACGAAAAAAAAAAAAATAAACCTATCTTTTTTTTATTCTCGTTTATGCAAATTTATTCGACTAAACTCGATATAGGAAGCGAGGAAATAAAAAAAAAATATATTTTTTCTAGACGCTGTGTATGCGACGCGACGAATATCGAGCGAGCGTGTGTTTCTCTCTGCGTGGTAGTTTTGATATCGTAGAGGGGGGAGGGTAAAAAAAACGTGCCAGGGTACATATATATAGCACATATACGGGTATATCGATTACAGGGAAGCGGGAGATAAAAAAAAGGGGGAGAGAGAGAGGGGGGAGAGGGAGTATATAGCAAGAGATCCTGGAAAAGCGAAAAAGTAAGAGAAGGGGTTCGATGTGTCGCTTTGGTACACACTGCGCGCTTCTATTCGTCGGGGATCGATCGACCGAATTTCGATTGAGGTCAGATGGCTGCTGCGCGTCATATGCGAAGCCATCGACGGTCGTTCGTGGAGAAAGAGGAGGAGGAGGAGGATGAAGAAAAAAGGTAGACAGGAGAGAGAGAGAAAGAGAGAAGGGAAATCCGTTTATTTTTGCGCTATACTCTGAGAGTAAAATGAGAAAAAGAGAAAGAGAAAATCAACTTGAAAATGCTTGTGTGGTGAGTATGTGTCTGGGGATGGATGCAGTGGTATATATACATAGTGTTATATGCTTGTTGAAATAAAATGAAAGCAATATTTTGGAATTGCCTTCATCCTCGCTATCTGCAATTTTTCACGGACCTGAATTTTTATTTATACGAGAGAATAATAAAACCAGCACGCCAATTTTTTTTTATTCAATTTTTTTTATTTTTGTATTTTGTTTTGAAAATATGTTTGGTATGACATAACAATTTGTAATCTCATTTTTAAAAAAAAGAATTTACATTGTTAAAAAAAAAAAGATGCATTTTACGAAAACAATAATCAACAAGATCTGAACAGCATATAACATGTTCAGTAAAGCCAAAAATTTACCACCAACATATACACACACACACACACACATATGCCGTTAACAAGACAGGACGTCAAGTAGTATGGTATGTGCCTGAGGCCAAGTTAAAAAAAAAAAAAAAGAAAAAAAAAAGAATCGAAAAACCAGAAATCCCGGTGTCGATGTAGCTTAACCCAAAACTGGACACTCGTTCTCTTTTGGTCGTCGTCATCGTACACACACACACACACACACACACACACACACACACACACACACACACACACATACATATCCATATATACATATATATATAAGCTTGAGCTTTGAGCGCAGGATGAAAATTATTTTAAGGGCGTCGGCCGACGAAGAAGTAGAGGAGGAAGAAGAAGAAGAAGCAAGAAGCCGCGGGGTCTCGGACCAAAAATACATACTGGCGCTAAAGGGGATATTCTCCCTCCCTCTCTCTTTTTCTCTTTGAATATCATCTCTCCTTCTCTCTACACACCACGTATATATAGAAGCTCTGCTGTATCTACTCTCCTGTCGACTCTATATTATACACATCGAGGTTGCCCAACCCTGCGCGCACACACTTTCACAGCTATATAGCACCCACTCTCCCCACCCCTCCCTCCCCTTTTTCACCAACCTTCTATATCCATACCCGTACGGGAAAAGCGGGACGCATCAAGCGGGCTATAATATTGATTATTGTTCTCCCTTTGGCACTGGGGATAGTCTAGCTGGACGAGCCAGAGGCTCTCTTTTTCTCTCGGTTATCATACATATGCGGCAGAACAAGTTGCGTTCAATTTTCCTATAGCTTCAACTTTATATACGATGCAAAAGAGAAAAAGGTTGTTATACTCTTGATATGGATGATGATGATGTATCTGGAATTGTACATCGCGCGAGAAACTAGTCGATCCTTATTCTCACCCCGATATCTATTATACACTTCTCTTATTGCTGTATATATGATGTATATCGACAAGCGAGTAATAGCAATGACACAGACGTGTGCTATAGCAGCCCAACGAGTCTCTCTCTCTCTCTTTTTCTCTCTCCTTACTTCTCTCTTCTCTTGGGAAAAGTGGAACGTGGGACTATATAAAACCCACGGAGAGCTATCTGCTTATATGCACATGCATAATCTTATGTGGAATCTCAGCTCTGCTGTGTGTATAAATGTCCTCTTGACTATACCAACGCGTTAAAAAAAAAAAAGAAAAGAAAAGAACAGAGATGGTTATTAGTATATCCAGATCGCTACTGAATTTTTCTCGTGTATAATAATATCTGAGGGAGTTTGATGAAATTGAAGAAATTTAAATAGTCCGGAAATATTATAATCAACGATGTCTTTATTGACGTTTGTATTAATTTTAATGATACATTCAGGCTTGTCTATATGATAACTCAAGTAACAAATGTACATAATATATACTCACACGCTTTCACGTTAATCTTCGTATACGACAACTCGGTTGTTCTTTTTTTATTTTTTTCAATGTTTCGACGAAAAATAAAAAAAAAATTGAATTTGAATGAAAGTAGAGGGTAACAATTCTTGAGTTTTACGATGCTTTTTTCTGTTTATAACAAAAAATTAGTCGTTTTTAACTAGTACCTATACACAATGATATGCTTTCAAAAATACCGATGGTTATATTCTTTTCAGGGAACAAAAATATACGCAAAGGAAAGTCAAGAGACCGCAGATGTATATAAATTTAATGGATGTATGTGCGTTTTTCAAGTGTGGACACATTTTGTATGCTTGGTATATAATATGAATGTGCATAAAAGAGTTTAGAGTATGACCAAATGGTAAAAGAGTGAAATAAAAAGCCTACATGTTACAGCTTGGTACTGTATATGAAATGTATCGAAGAAACTGAGTAGACTTTGTACAAAATGTGGACCTTTTTTTGTCCAGTACCTAAGCGACTTTGGTGAAAAAAGCTAAAAAAAAAATGAAAATAAAATAAAAAGGTGTAGTAGGAAAAAAAATGGTGTAAAGATCCAAAGAGAGTTCAACGGAGCATATTCGTATCCGTATACGTGTGTGTGTGTAAAAATGAGCCAGACGGACGGTTTTCCTTTTCCTACAAAGCACAAAAATCCGGGGGGGGGGATGCGAGAGAAAGGCACGTTAGGAGTAAAAGGTTGTAGTAAAGCTCAGTTTGCTAAAAAGAGAAAAAAAAATAGAAGAAGAAAAAAGCACCATGTGAGTGCCGGGAAAATTAAAGCACACCAGACGTAGGCTACGTGTCTCGCGCCTCTTTGTATTTTTCTCGTGCTTTTCCCGGTCTAGAGACTATAAACGCGTCCTAGTAGCAGTATAGCAACTAAAATGTAACTCGCGCTTATACGCGCGCGAGCGTGTGTGTGTGTGTCGTGATAAAAATCTCTTGGGAAGGGATGGCAGAGCGATAAAAAAGAAATTTTTTTTTATTTCGCTCGAGGTGAGGAAACAGGAGGGATAACGACGACGACGACGACGACGACGACGACGACGAAAACGTATAGATGCGCGTGTGTTTGCGCAAGTGCGCGTATACATACATAGCTTGGAATTTCGTACATTAGTCCCAAAGTGTTATATGTACTGTATATATGTACATATACATAAAAAAGAAGAGAAGAGAGGGACCTGGAAGCAACGTAAATTTTATGTCGCGTTTACACACACTCGCAAACGTTAAGAGCTTATAGGCTCTTGTTTGCCCAGTGTCTTCGTCGTTGTTGGGCAAAGCTTTATTCACAAACGAATCTATGTACAACACCCCCTCTATCTTTCATTTTTTTTATACTTTTAGGCTGCTGCTAAGCGTAATCTTATTAAAGCTCTTTGCTCCTGCTGTCTATTTATTTAGACGAAAATGTGTTTTTTTAACTATATTAATATTTTTTCTTCTTCGATTAAAATCTTAATTGACGTATTGGATAGATTTTACATCATTAATAAAAATAATAATGAGTCAATTTACTTATTAAGTACGTTTATTTCTCCTGTATGTATTACACAATCATATATCAATAATTCTAAATCAAATGATATTCACAACTATATAAAGGAAGTAATGAATAATAAATTATTTCATAAATTTTAAGCGAGCATAATAATCTCAATAAATTTTTGTTTTTTTTGTTTTTTTTTTTATATTCCCCAAAAAAGCTCTCATCCTTACTGTCACTGAATTTTCCCTCGCAGAGGCATCTAAAATCAAGCCAGTACTGCACATTGCTCGCTCTTATTTCTACATACATACACAGATAGACAAGCCTAAACGGACGTAACAAATCATATGTACACGCACGCGTGTCAAGCACTATACGTTGGGGTATATAACACACACATACACGCATACTTAACAAGGCGTTCGCAAATTGCACGAGTACCTATATTATATACATCTAAGCACGACAGAAGCGAGAAGAGAGAAAGAGAAAAAGAGAGAAGGACGAGCATCAGTGTATATAGATATAGGTAGAGAGAATAGGACTCCCTCTTCTATATAGCTTCCCCCTTCTATTGCATATACATACATACAAGGGAGTGCCAGGATGTATAGCCAACTACTACATAGCTATACGTATATATTATATGCACGCCTCTCCTCTTTCTCATACTCACGCGTACTTACATACAACTATCCTCTCTTCTTTATCGCGCACACACATACACACACAAATGTTGCATGGCTGTCTGGCCAGAGACTTTTTTTTTTTTTACTATGAGCTTATATTCCTATATATGTATACACACATATAGAGATCTCTCGGTATGGAAGAGCGACGACGACGACGACGAAAGTTTTGCACGCGAACGACCAACCGATCGTACTTTGCGGGTTGCAGCCGCGCAATATAAGACTTGCTTCAGCCATTCAATCGTTCGCCATCAGGAGAGAAGACCCGCGGGAAAGTAGACAAGTGCCAGAAGGGAAAGTTTTCTTGTTTTCTTTTACTATGTAGGTATATACGACTTGACTACTAGGTATAATAATGTATATAGTTCTTGGGGGTTTTAGACTTGATTTTTTAGATGAGTTCATTGACTTTAAAAAAAATTAAACTAATTCAAATTGAACAGCAAAATATAAATCAAAATTTTGTTAACTAAAACTTATCCCATACTTCTTGCTAATTAAAATACAATATTATAATCAGAGTACATGCACATAAACACATAATACCCTCAGGATGTCCACGTCAAAAGTATGCAAAAGATAAACGTACCAGCCATTAGAGCATATACGACGATATAGTCGTCGTCGTCGTCGTCGTCAACAGGGTGTGTACCTACACACTTTCTATATATACATACTACATACACTCTTACAAAGTCGCGCTCATTTACAACCATAATGCGTTTACGGTAAAGTGTACATACACGCGGATATTATAATCCTCAGCGTTTATGCATGTATATATGCACATGCGCTTACGTAATTCCAAAACGTTCGACGAGCTTCACAACCTTCTGGCCTCTATACTACTATTACTACCACTATTACTACTCGCTTGTAATACAAACAACGCGATAGCGATGCACGTGTATTATATGTATATATAAACGAGGAGAGAACGAACGCTTTCGAAAAAAAAACAGTCCCGTTTTTCTGAGCTCTCTTATATGTACGAGCAGGACAATAGCTATGGTATCGTAAGAAGGCCGAGGGTTAAACGCGACACGTTGCGAAATAATTCAGAGAAGAGTTTTAGAGTGGGGGATATTGCTGTAATTGACCATTGCAGACTAGACTTTTCTATATGTGTATATATTTATGTGTGTATGTAAAGAGTGTGCGTGCGCTTGAGTGATTTTGTAAAGTGTTTGAATGTGATTGTAGATGTAGTATTATGAGTATATGGTTTGTCAGGTGTCAATTTGACGATTATATATATGTAAACTTTTTTATTATTGAAGTCTTATTTACGTGCTTATATATAATTTTTAAATTTAAATCCTTTTATAAAAAAAAAATAAATAAATAGCGAAGTATTAACTCGTTTAAAAATAAAGAATTGTATACAAGGCCCATATGTTTTCCTAGAAAAATAATTAGGTGAGAATTTTTTCCAGGAAATAATATAGGTCAGTCTCGACGAGATACAAAATGTAAACAGGCCCAATTTTTCTTAGAAGTAATGTATAGGTGAGTATTTTTTCCAGGTAATTATATAGGTCAGCCCTTGCAATACGTATATATTTGGATAGAATGTAATAAACAAAACTCAGCTGTGCGAGAGAAAAGGAAAAAAAATGCGTTAGTTTGATCGCTATGTCTGGTTATATCATACGCGTTATCTCAGGATTTATTTGGAAGACGTACAAATGCTATTATTTTTACTGTATTAGATTAATAATAAATCGGGGGAACGTAGAATATTATTGGGTTTACGAACTACCAAGTAACTCTCATTACCGCATCAATTACACCTGGCAATTTTATCATATATATGCAAGAGATGCATTACTAAAACTTCATTTTTCGAAGAATTAAACAGTCTATAAAAATGCACAGCTGAGTAAGACAAGAGTTGGAAACATTACAACTACAGGGTACTTAATCAACCTGTCTATAATCAAATGTTTTGATACTTACATCAAACTATATGGGGAAAAGCTGAAAGTTCTAATAGTCTAGCAAATCCAAAGTATATGCGAGTAAATTTACCTGCAACAAAAGAAATACCAGATTGAAATAATTGGTAAGAGTTATATGTATATTATAGGTATACATGTATAAATATAGTAACAGTGCTTTTATCTAGCCGATACAAAAGTATGATAAATAGAAGTAAAGCTTGCAAGTACAAAAAAAAAAAAGAAAGAAAGAAAGGAACGGGTCTCTGTTTATACCGGAAACTTTATCGTCATTGATTCTACCACCGTATATTCATTACGCTTTCATGTAGTTCAACTATTAAAAAGAGAATCACGATTTCGAATGTATATACACGTATAAAATGTCCATTCCTGTCTTTTTTTCCTCTTTTTTTTAAAAAGCTTTAACAAAAAAACAAGACTGTTAAATAAAATAAAAAAAATATATCATAAATATTACGAACGAATTGCAGTGAGGAGTAGGGGATGGGGGAGTTACGGAAAAACAGCAGACTTTGAAAAGCCAAGGCTATATCTCCGAACGACAAGTGCAGGTATAGCATAAAATACTTGCACTCACATATACACATACATACATACATACATACATACACATACATATATAGACGGCCCCGCGGCACTTTCCGTTATCCAGACGCGCCGTCGCCCCTGCCGCTCTCGCTTCCTCCTCCCTACCATCACTCTTTCTCTCTTTCTCTCTCTCTCTCTCTCTCTCTCTCACTGGGTCCGTTCTATTTACGCGTATATACTGTGTGCCGCGACTAACGGAGGATTCCGCGGCGTCGACGACGGCTTTCCCTCCCTCCCACCCTTCCTCTTTACTCTCTTTGCCCTGGCGCCCGTTGCATCTATATATATGTATGCGTACACGCACTTTTGCCGGTGGCTGCGTAGTTTCTGTGTTGCTCCAGGCTATATTCACTATTACTATATATGTGCCTATGTGGTAGTTTTTTTTTATCTCGGCTGAAAACTTGTAAGCTTGAATGATTTTTGCAGGTACTTTTGTTGGATTGATTTTGACTTGGGTGATTAGAAACTGGGTGGAAATCGAGTTTGACTGGGTTTTTGTAATAAAAGAAAAAAAATTTTTTTTTTCAAGTGTTGAAGAATGTTATTTTGAAAAGAGAATATAACAGTTGTGATATTTTTTTTTTTTAATTGCAATGAAGTGCAGGATAAGGGGAAACTGTAAATGTGAAGCACATCGCCCACACGTTTTTAAGGTGTATATATACCGTGTTTACACCGAAGGTAAAATAATATATATAAAAAGTTATATCGTCGTTACCTAAATGGCAAAATAGTCCGCCTACATTTGTTATTCGCGCATAAAAAATCCGTCACGAGCATATATGTATACGAGAGAGAAAGAGAGATTCTTTGCTGTTTGTATGATATGTACGTGTACAAGCATGCAAACGTAAATTGCTCGAGATGTAAAAAAGCTCAACGAATAAAAAAAATATATATATGCATACGTATATATACATATGGATCAAGGTTTTTTTATCTGATCGAAATTCAAATGCTATACAGTAGTTTCCCGAGAGTTTTGCAATTTGATATTTTTGGTGCACATATAAATATTTTTTTTTTTTTTATTTTTAATACTTCCCTTATAGTGTGAGGTGAGATCAAAACCATATATTTATCTCATAAAATAATAAAAATTTTTCATACGCATCCACCTACATGTATATCTTACAATAACGAAAAAAAAAATAAATAAAAATTAAATCGTTAAAAAAATAAACTCGAGTAATTTTCAAAGTGATTTTTTTCGACAACAAGTACAGAAAAAAAGAGAGAGAGAGGGATGAGACGTTACGTGCAGGAGCATCATCGTCACATCGTGGCAGCAAGGCAATATAGCTCGACAAGAGCTCATGCTGGGGCATCGAGAGCGGGCGAGTATATATACTAAAGAGTGGGAGTAAAAGTGAGGGAAGTAGAAGGGGGGTGGGGAGGGGGAAAGGGGTGTAGAGGATCGCGAGTCGACGGATGCTTGCTTGAGCGCGGTATAATACGAGTCGAGCGTGTCCCACATTTTCGACGCGCTCCCCCTTCTCCTTTTTTTTAACCTCCTATATACCTCCTTCTTCTTCTTCTTCCTCCCTCACGGACGCGCGTAGGAGCGCGCTTGTATGTATGTACGTACGTACGTACATGTATATATGCGTTGTGCATACATATATAGAGAGAGTGAGAAAGAGAGAGAGTCCACCGAGCTTGACGCTTGCAAGTAAGCGAGCGCGCCTCGTTACATCAAAGTGCGACGACGATGCCGAGTGCAAGAGAGAGAGAGAGAGAGAAAGAGAAAGAGAAAGAGAGACGTGAGCCACCCGTCGAGCGTCGCTCGCGACAAATTGACCCTGCGGACACGACTTCTTTATGAATCCGCTCTCTCCCTTCTTTCCCCCTTTACCATATCCCACCAGTCTCTCTCTTTCAACCAGCCAAGAGAGAGAGGACTTGAAGAGCCGAAGGAGGACTCGCCCACTTATCTCTCTCTCTCTCTCTCTCTTGTCCGGGGGATTACGGGATTTTTTTCGTAAATTATGCCGAAGATGGTGCGCTCGTCCGGTCGTAGCAGCAGCAGCAAGCTATTCGTTTCGTGTGTTTGGAGCCAAGTCCTCTCTTTTCATTCTTATTCTCATCCTCATCGTCATCTCTTTCCTCTATAGCCCTTCTCTCTTTCTCTCTCTCTCTCTCTCTCTCTCTCTCTCTCTTGAGTATCTCTCTCACTTATATTTCTTTTGCCTTCTTCTTCTTCTTCTTCTTCTTCTTCTTCTTCTCTCGTCCAGCAAGTTGTGTGTGCGCTGATAACGGTTTCGACGGTCGCGGCAAACCTCTCCTCTTCCTTCTCATCGTCTTCGTCTTCGTCGTCGTTGTCGCACTCACGCACGTCCGACCCGGGAGGACGTTTTACTTCTCAGGGAATCAGACGCGATGCTGTGGCATTTAAGGACCTCTCTTTATCTCTCTCTCTCTCTCACTTGTTTAATGGGAACGAGAAATGCTCTCTGACTTTTTTTGGCGGAGAAGAAGAGATGCGTCGTGGATCCGTTTAATGTGTGTGTCTGTGTGTATCTTTTCAGTTTTTTCTTTCTTTTTCGCTGTTTATTATTTCTTTTTTTTTTTTTTTTTAGTGAGGAGAATTAAGGACGTTCGCTTCGTAAGCGTTTATTTTCTGCTTCCATCGTTTTTATTGCTGAATCTTGAATTTTTGGGACACACACAGTATACGTATACCCATACACCAACATACATACATACATACATATCAAAAAAACAAAAGTAAAATTTGCAAGGTGTAAAGATAAAGTGAAAGTACCGTTTAAAAAAAAAAAGTTTTTTATGATCATGTTCCGGTGAATATATATATATCTCTCTACTCTACTATGGATACGACTATTAAAATTCGCACTATGATTTTATGCATTTTAAGTCTATCTTTTTTTTTATATCAATGGAAGGAGAAGGTGAGAAGAAGGATAATATATACTTTTAGTCGTATATAAAACAGCATGTAATAAATGGTATAAAAATCTGATATCCCAAAAGAAGCCCCAGCCTCCAAAATTCAGGAATTTCCTATTCACCAAATTTTTCATATATATGTATATATAAAAATGTTATCCGTTTTCGGGGCTTCTACGGTATGCATATTTATCACAGATATATAAATGTATATTCACCGGATTAAAATAAAAATAAAAAAATGTTATTTTTATTATCAACGATCAAAAAAAGGCATTTTGACGGGTTTGTCTTTCTTTCCCCTCATTTAACACCAAACAGACAGACAAATTACACAACCAAAAAAAAAAAATAAAAAAAAATTGGTTAAACTCGTACCAATTTTCAATCTACAAACACAACAATCGTCATAGCAGCAGGGGCACGTATGTTGTTGAACAATCAGAGTTTGTGACAAAATTTTATCGAATTACAAAATACATAATATAATGAAACTTTTGAGAGATAGAGATAGAGTAAGAGAATGCAGCTGTGTTGTAGGGAGGAGAATGAATAAAGGGAGAGGCCTCGTGTTATAGAGATAGAGAGGAAAAAAGCTATGGGGTCGGTCAGAGATATAGAGAGCGCGTCACATGTATATAGAAAAGAGAAGCCTATATATACGAATCATCATCATCATCACAATGCGCCATTGTCCATGTTTGCCTAGGATGAATCGCACGCTCTGATAAATATTTTACAAGCCGGCAGTAAGATATATGTATTGGTATGTAGGTATGTATGTATGTGTGTGTATATTTCTATGTGCGTATCACGTATATATTTAACAGGGGAGGCAATTCGAATAAGATACAAAATGACGATTATGAGTGTCGCACTGTTGCAAAAGTAAATAAGTTTGAGGTGAAGAAGGAGGAGGAAGCAGGTATTAGTTTAGTGAGAAAAAAGGAGGGAGATCATTATTACACTTCATCATAGCGCATTAAGCATTCGCGATGTGAATGAATACAAGATACGCGGCTGTTATTTTAACTATCATGTAACTGGATTTTCTTACTCCATTTTTTAACTTTTTTTTTTGACATAGTTGATTTTTGATTGAAATTTTAATGTGTGCTAATATTATTTATTTTTTAACAATTAATTTAAATTTTTTATTTTAAAATTTTATTTATTTTTATTTATGAATCAGCTATGTTCAGGAATCATTGTTCATGTTTAATCGACTGCTTATTTCGGTCGTCGTTCTTTTCTTTTATTTTTTTCCTTTTTTATTATTTCTTTTTTTTTTTTTATCTCGAGCGCATTATACTTTTTATTTTTAATACACACCGATGATACTTAAAACCTTTATCTTTTTCCCCCTTCCTTTTTATTATTTTTTTTTTTTTTATTTTATTTTGCCAACGATTTTTATCGTCCTTATCTTTCTTTCAATGCGATTCTTTAAAAAACGCTTTTTGTTGCAAGAAGTCAATTTATTTACTCAAATTTTTCTCTTTCACACCAATATATTGCCTTACCACCAATATTCAAAAATTTGAATTTAAGTAATTTAAGAAATTTTACTCGTAAAGTCACGTGCTACAAAGTCAATAAGTAATTTTCTCAAACTATATACCCCCAGAAAATCCTAGATTATAGTAAAGGAAAGGGTTAAAAGGAAAAGGCAAGGGTATACACACGTACATACCTACTATATATACCTGAGTGGTTTTTCAAATTAAGTCTCGACTAGAAAATTTTCCAGGCATCAATTAGCTATTAGCATCTTCAGATCTCGTGGTTGGAATAATAGTCAAAGTCCCCCTAAGCACTTATACGCACCACCACACTTTGAATCCGGTTATTTCGCAAAGCGAACGGAGGGAGGCGGTATATAGGTGTGTGTGTGTGTGTGTGTGTGTGTATGCTCTCCCTCTCTCTCACACACACATACACACACATTTACACGTACACTTTGACGGCCTCTGGGGCACACATAAGTAGGAGCAGGCAGCGAAAATTACCTCTCTCGACGACGCATGAGAGGCTCGACTCTCTTTCTCGCTCTCTCGCGCATGCAGCCCCCAATCCCCTATATATATCCCACCTCTACCTCCCCTTTCATGACTCCTTCTCTCTTAACGTCCTTCTCTCTCTGCTATATACTCAATGCGCTTGCAGTGTATAGTATGTACGTGTGTGTTATAGGTATACATGCTTGCAGCCCGAGTTTCCAACAAGTCACATTGCAATGCAGACACGCACTTCCCTCCTGTCCTTCTCTCTTTTTCTCTCTCTCTCTCTCACTCTATACCTCCTTTCCCGTTCGTCCCCAATGCTTTTGCCTGCCCGGATGAGAGAGAAAGAGCGAGAGAGAGAGAGAGGGACTCGCCATCTTTCTGCACAGCAGCTTACCCCACCGTCGTCTCATCCCTCTCTTTCCCCTATATCCTAACGTCGTCCGTTCGCTCGTTTTCTCTCTCTCCCTCTCACTCTTTCGCTCCCCCGTTTCGTCTTGTCCTCTTTATCTTTCTCGGCCTCCACCTCCCTCTATCTATCTCTTTCTCTCTCTCTCTCTCTCCTGTGTGCTGACTTTGCTTCATTCTCGGGCTGGCGCGCGCGCCTCCCTCCGCCGTTCTCTTTCAGAGCCTATACTACTCGCACGCAATCGTTCGGGCTATATTATGCCTCCCTCCGAGAGACAGCCAGCAACGTCGCGCTGCTGCTGCTGCTATCTCTTTGCCAGTCAGCTTTAAAGCCAATTCTCCACTTTCGATGTGATTTCGAAGAACTTGCCCTCTCTCTTACTATGTTGTTTTTTTCTTTCTGAAAGCTTTACTGAAATTTACATGTAATGATGTATTTTTTTATACATGGAAGTTTACAGTTCAACATCTTAACTTTAATTTGGTATAAATTTGAAAAATTGTAGGTGGTGACAGTTAATTTATATAATTGATTTTGTCTAAATTATTGTAAGTTGAAAGTTACATTTGACGTTCTAAAGACAACCCTATTTCTCTCCCTCTCTCTCTCTTTCTCTCTTTCCAATTATCTAATTTTGAATATTCACATTTTTACTGCAACTAATGCAAATGTAACTATGACCATCTTTACGACTTGAGCTCACTCTGCGTATTATAATAGAGAGACATAAGTAAAAGCTCAAGCACATGGAGAATCGGCATTAGTCCAACATAGAACTTTATATACGTTGCTTTTGCCTTTAGATATATACACACACACACACACACACGCTCCCTTTTTTCTACCTCTCTATTTCTCTTCTTCTCTGAGTCCTCTCACTCTTTCTCCCCGCGTCCAATTCTCATTCTCCAAGCCGCCCTCTCCTTCATCTCTCTTCTCCGCCAGACACCCTCGTCGTCGTCGTCGTCAGGAAACAAAGACAGAAAGAAAGAAAGAGGGATATAAAAGGAGCTAAAAAAGAAGAGTAGCACAAGGGAGAAAGAAGAAGAAGAAGAAGAAGTAGGAGGGAGAGAAAAAGAAGAGAAAAGAGAAGTGTTGTGGTAGGCCTGTCGTATAGCCATGCAGCAGAAGCAGCCCTTTGCTAATGGAAACCTTGCGAGTATAGACGACAATGCGAAGGAGGCAACGACGATGACGATTGCAATTCTCTCTCTCTCTTTTTCAAATCAAGCTACTCTCGATTGCATGTGCTATGCGAATGTACGTGCCAACGACTCTCTAAAACATATGTATAGAAGACATCTACGTGTGTGCATATGTGTATGTATACTGATGTGCAAATGTTGCATGTATTTGCGTATACTCATCTGCACCCCACGCATTCATTTCTCTCTCTCTCTCTCTCTCTCTCTATTGCCGTATCCTTGTTCATTAAGCTCATCCCCTCCCTCACAAGTACTTTTTTTTTATTTTACTATGCTCAATTGCAAAACTTATCGATATCAATCATTATCACGACTCTCATCCCGAGAATTGATTTTTCCCTTCCATCCTTCCTTATAAGATTCACAAATACTTTTTTATCTCATACATCCAACTAAAATTTTCAAATCCATTTAAAAAAAGTCACGCATATAGATTGCAAATTCAACCAATATTACATTCCATCCGCGTTTTGAGCTTCTCTCGGCTGCATTTGCACTCAGTACATTTAGCTTTTTCTAGTTGTAGTAGTACACCTATATAGCAGCATCAGGCTCACCGGACCGTAGTATATACACTAGCTATAGACTATACTAGATAGCTAGTGGTGGCACACGGTCGGTCGCGTGCGTATACCTCAACTCGGACGGACGAACGAACGAACGGACGGACTACTACTACTACTACTACTTCTTCTTGCCGTGACCTAAAAATAAACCTGCGCTCTCATAACTACTGTGCTCGTTCTCTCTCTCTCTCTCCCTCTATTTCTCTTTGCAAGGAGCTTAGACAAGGCTAATATGAAGCATAGCACGGACTGAGTGTGTAGGCTACAACTACTACTACTACCTCTTTTGATAAAGTCAGCCTATAACTTTATACTCTCTGTGTGCTCACATCAGTAAAAAAATGGTATTTTAGCAGTATTTTTGCACATTATTGTTAAAATGTATTGCTAAAGGGTGTAAGTAATGGAAATAGAGCTTTGCAAGCTCAAAATATAATTTAATAAAAAAATTGCTCAAGGAAGTGTAATCAGTTAAAATTGGCAAAAAGAAAATCAAGCACCAAAATCTTTATTATCGCGCTTTCACAGTCCTGATGCTTTTACGACAAAGCTCTAACACATGCAATCGGCACGTCAACCTTCGACCTCTCTCTCTCTCTCTCTCTCTCTCTCTCTCTCTTTCTGTCAAGCATTACATACACGCGCGTCCGGCCGATCATAGCCTCATCGTCGTTGTCATCGTCGTGGTCGTTGACTTCGTCGCGCAGCCAACTCGCATAATCACCGGGTAGGCTGTATGTATATCGTATATAGTATATATACATATAGTGGATGGCGAGAAGGAGCGCGCGCGCAAGCAGACTTTCCCCCCTGCGGCTCTGTGGCCCCTATAATACTATCTCTCTCTCTCTCTTTCGTTTTGCCTCTTCTTGCTCTTCTGGTCGGCCGATATATACGTGCAATACATACACACACTTGCACATACATACGAGAGAGGGAAAGATAGAAAGAGAAAGAGGGACGAACAGAGAGAGAGGGAGTGAAAAAGAGAGAGCTGGTGGCGATATTGGGGCGCGTGCTCGGTTGGGTATATATCGGCTTGGCTCGAGCTCCTGCCCGCTCTCTCTTTCTCTCTCATTTTACACTCACCCGGCCAAGCTCTTGCCTCCCTCTCTACTTTCAGCTCTCTCTTTCTCTCTCTCTCTCTCTTTCGCGGGCTGTAGCACCAGCAGCAGCAACACACACAGGATATAAATACTTCAGGAATATTCCAGAATCCGCCCCTCCGATACTTTATTCACGTGGGCGAGCCCGTGCATGAGCCTCTCTCTCTCTCTCTCTCTTACTTACTATATAACACTGCCTTTCGCTTCTCTCTCTCTTTGTGTATTCGTTTTATATCTCTGTGTGCGTCTGCGAGTGCCTGGATATATATTCGCCACTGCTGCTGCTGTTGCTGCTGCGCTCGATATAACATCAGAGGGATGGGTTAAGATCGCGGGGGAGACGACCAGTTGACGCTGCGGGAGAAGAGAATTTTTTTTTTTTTTTTTGAGAGAGAGTAAGTGCACAGGGATATATTTTGCTGATGCTGTTGTTGTTGTTGTTGTTGGTCGTGTGTTGTTTTAACGATAGTATACAAGAGAGAAAGACCAGGGAGACAACAGGGCTGTTAGTGATTTTTTTTTATCAAGCTATACAACAGCAGAAGGGAAAGAGAGAAGCTTTACGATAAAAATATTCGGTGGTTGGGAGAGACAGAGATAACGGGGACCATCAGAGAAAGAAAAAGATACTACTCTTGGACGAATGATTTCGTTAATGGAGTTGCTGGGATGTTGACGACGAGTTTTTAAGCTGATCTTTCTTTTTTTCTTTTTGGAGTTTGTTTTTTAATCGGACGATAAAGCTTTTTTTTGGTACTTTGTGGTGGTAGTGAGATGAGATTTTTCGTGTAAATATAAGCGGGTGGATTATGTGTTTATCTTTGGGGAAATTTTATATATTATCGGTATATGGTTGTTGGATTAGTATTTTTTTAGAATTTTAGAATTCATGAGATATTTAAATTTATTATATTAAAATATTAGAATATTACGTTGACAATCAATACGTATTGTTATATATCTTTTATCTCTATTTTTGATAAATGTTACTATCGATGAACTATAAATCTTTAATGTAAAATCCTCAAGATGTAGCTGCTATGATAATTAAAATATTTACAAAATTCTGATAAAAAAATATAAATAAATGCAAAAAATTTATATTTTTATCGATTACAAATTTATAATTTAATTAAAAATTTTCAAGTGCAGGATAAAAAACAAAATAAATAACATTTAATTTTATTATTATCATCTGATCTTCTTGAATTTTTCTTTTTTTAATAGCGTCAAATTAATTATTTTTCTTCTTTTTATCAATACATGATAAGAAACAAAGTATCTAAAAGTTTGTAAGACGAAAAATGTTTTTATTCTGCTAATCAGTTTTTTCCATATATAAATAAAAAGTTAAAAAAATAAAATCTAATAACCATTTATATACATTATATTAAATTTAGGATAAGAATAAATATTTCGTAATACACGGAAACTTTCTTGCTTTGGTATAATCTTTCCTTGATATCAATAAGTATCGATTTAATTTGTCTGTGTGTGTATGTGTGTAAGTAGACGAGATTAGCAAAGGATATCATTTTTTTTTCTTTCAAAGTTAAGCACACGAGGACAAAGAAAACACTTAACTACGTACACGTATAAAAAAAGATTGTGAATGTGTCAGTTTGAAGCAACTGATAACAAGGCAATTATAAAAAGAACGTCTATATCTTAGGTATTCGATTAAGGGTTGCTTGTTGAATCAGATAAGATCTCATCAATTAAAGTTGATGTATTATTTTGTACCATTTATAAAGCCTCAATATTGATAAATTACATCTATATTATCAGTCACGTTATTTTATCCAATTTTTTATTTTACTTCTCAATTCTTTACAATTTTATTTTTTAAATCTCAAAATTATTACATTCTCGCAATACATCAGCCTAGTTCAATCGAATAAAGTAAAAGGAAAACATGACGACTCTCGATACATACATATATAATACACCAGTCTTATCTATTCCGCCCCTCTCTCGTACCGCCCCCAAGTCGTGCGTTATACACCAACCACACATGCTTATCGCTTATAACCATGCCATTTTCTTCAACCCAAACGATTTTTCCGCACTAAAATACGAGAAGAAAAAAAAAACGACACATGCCACGTCATTCTTATGCACTTTAACTCGGTTCCTTTGATGCAAATGACCCAACATACACATACACACACGTGCCTAGGATTTAATGATCCAGCGACGTTTACAAATGCACGCGAGTGCAGCGAAAGAAAGAAAAAAAAAGGCCGTGAGCTTTTTTCTGTCGTCTAAGCTATATAACCTCGAGTACGACTGTTTTATCTTGCTTTCTCGTATTAGGCTTTGTAGTACGTTTTCTTTTTTGTGACGAAAAAGTTTACGCTTAATGTATGTATGCATGAAAAAGGGATTTCTAAATATGTTTTTTAAATGTAATAGAAGATAAAAAGAAAGTTTGGATAATTTAAAAAAAATATTAAAATATATAATAAACTTTTAATAGCCGTTTAACTTGACTGCGAATATGACCTATCGTAAAAGACGAAGCAACGCACACACCAATTACAATTTGATATACCCTCTTGCAGTATCCCATCGTCTCCTAAACCACAGCAGCAGTAGTAATAGTTGTAATAGTATCATAATAAACACCGCTGTCCTTAGCATGAAATCACAACTTGACAACGTCTAAATTATCCAAACGATTAAGCAGCAAGTAGAAACGTACAACCTATAAAGCCTGTATTACTACTATGCTGCGTATACACATTTATACATTTATACAATACATGTATATATTACCATTGCATATATTAAAAAGATAATCCGCGACACGTAAATATACGCACAGCTTTCCAACAGCCTCAGGGAGGGTATTCGTATATACAAGAGCCTTCTTTTTTTCTCTTTTTCTCTCTCTTTCTGCCACCGCATAGTATAGATATAATATATCCCTCTCCCTCTATATAATATATGAAGTTGGAACCGCAATAGCGCAGGTAAAGCTACACCAAAAACCACTCGAGTTGAAAAAAGCCAACGATCATACAGGCTCACGCGTGTCTCGATATTTTTTTTTTTTTTTTTTACATTTTACCGCATCTATACATATATAGCCTTAGGTGTGTGTATATGTGTTGCGAAAGAAGCAGGTCTCTCTCGCGGTGAAACGATCCTTACCTCGGGAGAAGATAAGAACGTGTGTGTGTACGCGCCTCTTTATACGCGACATAGCTATAAGCTCTCTCTCTCTCTCTCTTTCTCTTTCTTTTACTTGATAACGCGGTAAAGCGTAAGTATAGAAGGAACTCTTTTAATGTATATTGGTATATATACATGTATACGGGGATTGTTTAAGATAAGAAGACGTATAGGAATGTTGGAAGAGCGAAGCTATAGCAGCTTGCACGTGCTTGCTAAAGACGTGGATGATATTATTAAGGCTAAAGAGGTGCGTGCGTGCGTGTGCGTGTGTTAAACAACGCCCTGTTTTAAGTAATATCGTATTCTCTTTTGGTTTTATCGGTGGAAAAATGGCTTTTGGCTTATCATATGGTAACTGATGTATAGTATGTAGTTTGTACATGATTATGTTAGATGTTCAGTCTATAGATGATTATTGACATTTTTTTGATGTTTAGATTTACGGTTTGGTTGTTAGTATTGATAAATATTTTTGATCGTTTTGAACATAGTTTATATGAATTTAATTGCAATTAATTTTGAGCAGCTTTAGTATGCATGTAAATGCAATTCAAAATGAAATATATAAACCGATTGATTAATAGTTTGCTTATACAAATTTACCTTGTACACCCCTTGAGAAGATTGATCAAGTTGATTGATATATATAGTAAGTCAACTCACCTGTAACAGAAACAAATATTGCAATTAGATTTACATTTGAATATTAAAGTTTAATAATAAATTAAAAAAAAAATTTAATAATATACTATATAAAAGTTATGCAATAAGTGAATGACAGCTTTTGACAAGTGCTAATATAAAAAAAAAATACTCAACGTGATGACAGATATTCTAATATTGTTATTAAAAAAAAGTCAACAAAATAATTAAAGTGTCACTCGCATCTTAAGAAGAGCTAAAAGTAGCGACTAATTTTTATATTGCACTAAGATAACGGATTTACTGTATATTGTATATCGTTTCAGCTGGTATTATCATGCCAATTATTTTTATTCATCAAAAAAAAACATGCGAAAAGCAAAAAAAAATCACAAAGAAAAAGAAAAAAAAAAAAAAAAAGATGGTTTAAAGATGGTTTATCATTGTAAGAAAATTTTTGTAATTCATCAACTAACTACAAGTGTAGTGTATAAGTACTCAATGGGTGGGTGAGGAAGTTTTACACGCAGCAAGCAACAATTTAATCGTTCCCACTCGATTTACACTCTTGTGGTTGGTTACGTAATCAGATTCTACCGGCATTGAAAAATACATGAGCACCTATTTACAACTTGACTTATACTATGGAGGCTCTCTTGTACGTTTGTGAATTATAAGTGGGGTGAGCGCGTTTTTTTGTACAATCGAGAAAAGGGATTCCTTTTTTATAAAATTAAATGATATTATATTTTTTATTTTGAAATAAAATTATTTATTATTGATTTACGTGTGCTTTTTATTGATAAAAAAATTTAGTTTTATTTTTATTTGAAAAGAATGCATGATTATTCACGTCTACAAGGTTTTAAAATAAAATTATATTTTTAATAAAAAAAATACTATTTTATTATTATTAAAATACTGAATTTTACACAAATATTTAATTGAATATATGTAAAAAAAAAAAAAAAAAATTTTAAAGAATCATTCTGTTATAAAGTATCAACAACAGCTTTTTTAATTTTGTTTTAAAGACTTTCTTACAGTTAAAACTTATTTCGGCTAAGATTTATACAATACTCATAACAGTCAAACGCCGGGAATCGAACTCACCAACCTATGAATTCTGAAACCTACGCTTTACTGACCAAGCTATTCAAAAATTCGATTTAATTACCAATAATCAATGTTAAAATAATACAACTAATCTCACAACATTCACGGTACCTCATTTATCATCTTTAAAAAAATTGTTCTAAAAGTAATAATATAAATAATTTTCCCGCTCCAAAAGCAGATCTCATCCACCCATGCCGAAAGAACATCGTCAATCCTAAGTCTCTTACATGCCAATCACGCAATCTAACTTAGAATCCAAGTTGAAAAAGAATAAGAAAGGCTACACACATATATACCAGGATCATTTGAATGACCAATCCAAAACCCAAACCCCAATATATAACCAAAGTTCCATCAGCCCAAAAAGCCAAAAAGCCTCACATCACACTTATACAAACCCAATAACAAAAATAACATGTACCTTCTCTCATTCTCTTTTCAATCCTATATACGAAAAACTCGATTAGCCAAGCAAGAAGGAAGGATGGAAATCGGAGGCGCGCGCGCTATATGCTAGCCACGAGTCTCTCTCTCTCTCTCTCTCTCTTTCACGACCTGAATAACCGAGCACGCGTTCAAGCTAACGATCCCCACACACACACATACACGAAACGTAGAGTCAATTATCCATGCGTATAGTATACATATACATATACATGCATACACGCACACTAAAGCAACCAATCGAATTACCATATTCCGGCGATTAGGCACGCCCATAGGCAGCAATAGAAGCAACAGCAGCAGCGGGATGACGGTTTAAGAGTGTGTATATATGTATATATACAGGGCGAGTTGTGTATACATATACTTGAGAGAAAGAGAGTATATAAGCGAGGGGCTTATAAGGAGTGGATGCGAGAGGAAGGAAAGAGAGAAAGAAAGATATGGAATTTTCGCGGGTCAGATTTTTATTTGAATTGTTTTTCTTTTGTAAAAAAAAAAAAAAAAAATGAGAGGATGTGATATTTCAAGGTCTGGAGATATGAGGAAACGAGGGAGGCTTTCTTTTTTTTTTTTTATTCAATCGACATCAAATGCTATATAGCAAGAACAGTCGAGCGTAGGTGGACACATAGTCATTTGCGATCGCACAAGGATTGTGTCGACTATGCTTGCTATATTATAGTTTGTGTGTGTGTATATATAAAACTTCGATGTTGGAATTTCTGATGGCCATCACACTACACTACAACACTCTCTTTTTCTTGGATTTGTTTTTTAAAAAGCACACTCATGTTTTTTTGTATGCGAGAGTCCCCCGAATATGTCTGTATATAGGGAGAGAGAGAGGGAAAGAAAAAAAGGAGAGGGGAGGGGAGGAACGAAGGTGGCGATTAATTTTTTGTCGCTTCTTGTCTGCGTTGGTAGTATATAGTCACTCTTATATATTAAACCCCACCCACTTCTACTTTTACCTCTCTCTCTTTTATTCTCTCTACCCTTTTAAAGAATTTTTTTTTTTTAACTGCGGAATTTTTGTGTTATTTTTTTTTTTTTTATTTTTTAGATGCGATTAGTGAGGACAAATCAGCCTCAGGCATTCTGGGATTCCTTTTTCTTTACTATATAGCGAAACTATAAAACTCTTAGATTATATACATCTCCTTTATATAGAAAAAATGATTTTCAGGTTAAAGTGCAATACTTCAGTATGTCGTAAAAAATAAAACAAAAATTGTCATTAGCCTTATACTCTTTCATTACAACATTAAAATCATATCCCACTCAAGTATATACATACACCAAAGCAATTTAACTCTTTTAACATCATCTTCCCCAGAAAAATATATACATAAAATCACCCACAGTAGCATCAACATATAGAATACATCATAAAAATCAATATATGTGTACCAATCGAGTAATATACAACATCGAAGACTAAGGTATATGTATCTTTCCTTTTTCTTCTTTCTCTTTTTAATAACCAAACACGTGTACACAATCCACGAGTTTATAATATATACGCCTCCACTCAATTTACCTGTATGCTTTCGTGTTATAATACAAGAAGTGGCAAACGAACGAAGTGCTGCTATACTGCCTCCCTCACTCTTTTTTTCAAACCGCACATCCGAGATCATACAACAATAATTGCACAAGGATTTGCTTATATATACTCGGAAAAAGAGCTCGACATCAGAAGCTTGATGCCGAAGTCAAGTCTCTTGTGTGTTATATTTATAGTGTTTTAGTGTGATGCAATTTTAGCCAAGACCGTTGAATTGAGGTTTACGGGGATGTATGTGTAAAAGAGAGTAAAGTACCTATATTGCGAGGAGATTTGAAAATTTTGTTGGAAAAATTTTTTTATTTTACATCCCTGTACACGAGTGTTAAAATTTGTAACTCTCTTAAACATATAAGTACTATACGTACAACTTGCGGTGGGTTTACGTATCATAGCTTGCGCACACGAGAACATATATACATATATAGGGTATTGTATTGCAGCACGAAATATTCACACATCACCGAAACGAGTCCTCCCCCTCGTATACATATATACTGACTGACTATAAAACCCTACACCGAGTAAGAGAGAGAGAGAAAGAAGAGAGTAGAGAGGTTTGTGGTTGGCTTTTCGACGATTCGACACTTTTGTCGACCCGTTACTTTTTCTCCTACCCCTCTCTCTCCCCCTTTACCTCTTTCTTCTTGCCTTCCCTCATTCGCTTGCTCGCTACTTTTGCGAGTGGCTGTTTCGCTGACGCTGCTCTTAAGGGGTTCTTTCTTTCTTTCTTTTCTTTTTACTCTCTTTTTTTTTTTTTATTCTCGCTGGTTTCGATGCTTCGTCGTTGTCGTCAGGCTGTGCTTGTTATGCTCGTCGTCGTGTTTTTGCGCTTGTTGAGGATTTTTTTTAGCGCAAGCACGATATAGTATATGCGAAAGCGCCTGTGATTCACAATGTGGAATCAACCGATTGTTCATCCTTTTTTATTTCCCCGATTGTTTGTGATGTTATGATTTTTGTTTTTGTTTGAATGAGTCAGTTTATTTTCAGATTTGGTTATGTAGAAAGCTGTTAATTGTGTGTGTGTGTGTTTTGGGGATGACTTTTACGATATACTAAAAACTGAAGAAAAATTTATGTACAATGGTCAATTTATTGGAATTATTTTTCTTTTTAATTTTCAAATAAATTTTCTTTGCCTAAAATTAATTTATCACTTTTATTTATTATCATAGTTCAAATTCATTAAACTTTCTATCTCATCACGTTATTGATATTCAAATTTAACCAAACTCTCCAAAAGCTCACTTATGTTTCGATACACAAATTCCATCATGTATATTACCAAACGACTTCAACAGATATAAACACACATTCCACAAAGTTCAAGAATGCATTTTGATAAAGGCAACGTCGAAAATACACAAGCGCTCGACTAGTTTCAGTAAGCCAATAAATTCTCATAAGAGCTTCGATAAAATAACCCTACCCTTTCCTCGATTAGTTCCAATCAACCTTCATCCCGCGACTAATACGCCAAGATGATGAAGAAGAAGCATATGTGGCCTCTGACATACAAGACCGGTGACCCATATCACGAAATAGAGCTAACAAGCATATAATAAAATGAGCCCCGAAACAAAGAGAGAGAAAATCATATATACAAGGAGGAGAGAATTAAAGTAAGGAGGTGGAGGAAGATGGAACATGCCTGGAATAATAAGCCTAATAAAAAAGGGGGGAAGTATATAAGAACAGTGGAGGCGTCGAAGGAGAAGAAGAAAAAAAAAGAAGACGAGTATAGAGAGAGCACGTGATTCACTTAGAGACTAAATGTCAGGGTGTGTGAGGGGAGGAAAAAGAAGTCTTTCACGTAATTGTGGCCCTTAGTCGTTGGTACTCGGGTTATATTTCGTCAAGCGTGCCATATGACTAATCTAGAGCCCGCATAAATTTACGCGAGAGAAAGCGATAATAACCACCAGCCAGCAGCCTCGTCATCTCCGTTCTCGATTCGATTTTTCTCATATGAAAAGTCGTTGTCGTAGTTGTAGAGGAAGGAGAATTGTAGGAGAAGGAGAAACTATATGCTATTGATATTTTGTTTATCCTGAGAAATAAAAAATAGAGCTTTTTCTCAACCAGCCCTTATTATTTTCTCACCCCTTGATTCCTGTCCTTTTTTTCTCTCTCAGTAATACCAAAGGAAATTAATAATTATAAATTATCATTTTAGGTATCTATGCAAAATAATGTATCTGATGATGGACATATAATAAAATTGTAAATTTTTATAATTCCGACTTCCCATATTGTGACTAATAATTTTCTAAAAATCACAGTATGTTTCCCCTCATAGGGGAAGTTAACAAAGCTGTGAAAACTCAATCACGACATACTCCATGAATTCACAAGCAATAGCAAGTGCTATGAGCAAGGGGACTCCCTTTTTGACATTTGCATATCACGACGTATATATAGCAGAATTGAAGGGGGGAGAGAATAACCCTCTTTTTATTATACTACACACCCTCGCTTTACCTTACGTCAATTCAAAAAGACAAATTCGCTGAGCTGGTTATAAATACTCTCATACATGTACATATCAGTAAGCACAATCACGCATGTGTACATATACATATACATGTAAAGCTTCCGGTCTCGCGCATCCTGCTTATACATGTATACACACATATTACATTCACACGCCCAAAATTCCACTTGTTGGGACTCGAGACACAAGGGAGAGAAAGAGAAAGAAAGAGAATAGTGGGTGACAATTTCCATCCCCCTTTTGTAATGGTATAAGAACGAGTAAACGGGTTCATTGTGAAGTAGATATATATACATAAGCCAGAAACGGCGCCTCGATAAATCTGTGAGAATAATCATCCTGTGGTTCACACGGAAGCCACATTTTGCGCTCCAAGAGACACCCTGCTCTGATTTTTCCTATACTCTTCGTATTCCCTTATATATAACGTTGTTTCCAAGCGCGTCGCGGATCTATGCACCGAATAATAACCGATATTTGTCCTTTACTTTGAGAACTTGGAATTTTGAGGTTTTCTTTTGGTACTGTATGAATTTTTCTTAAATTTATTGTAAAATAATATTTTGTTAATTTTTATTCGAGCTTTTTTTTGCTTCATTTAAATTTTATGATGAATTATAGGTATTTAGTACAGTTTGAAAGATTCAATAAAAAAACTTTTTTTTTTTATTTCACCTTGATCAAGAATGAAATATCATTTCAAGCTTTCATACAAGCTCAATTAAGAATACCATAAAATAACAAGCCCCATTAATATCAATTAAATAATTCTATTATACAAACCCTCATGACTACATCTCACAAAAGTTACCCTCTTTCATCTCACACATAGTATATATCCAATAAAATACATACCCCTAACAAAAAAGACACATACGCATGACCCGTAACTAAAAGCTCTCCTTCCCCTAAATTAATCGCGAATAAAACCAGCACTTCTTTTTTCCATCATCATCATCGTCATCCCTTCACATCCCGCATAACATCAAGATTAAAAACCCCACACTTAAACTCGCACGCGCTTACTTTATATATAAATACGTACTTATCAAGCGGAATGGAATAAGTAAAAAGAATGAAGCGGGTGTACGTAATCGCACCCACTATATAACTCTCTAAATAAAGTCTCTCTCTCTCTCTGCTTTGCTCCACTTAAACTTCCCCTGTTTTAACTCGTCCACTCATTCATATTTCTCCCAGACCATTCACATTCTCTCTCACCCATAAAACTCACCCCCTGCCCGCACACAACTACCACAACCACCAGCATAACATAACACAACCCCTCTATATACGATTAAAGTCGTCATGGGACTGTTAACAAGCTTAATGCCACGAGTGCTTGTATTGCTCACAGGAAACAACATATATATATATGTAAATTTTGGAAAAAGAAGTACATATGTAGGGTGGGAAGATGAGAAAACGACAGACGGAAATAGGAGGAGGGGAGGAGGAGAATTGCTATTGTGGCGCGTTTATTTTTTGGCCTATCTTATATATACCGCCTGCCAATATATCACACAGCCACGAGGAGAAAAAGAGAGAAAGAGAAAGAGCAAATGTATGTGTATATACGCAAGGCACTGGCGGCTATTGATAAGCCTCGCGCTGAGAAGCGTTCCTTTTGCGTTTGCCGGGGCCAAAGGCGATAAGCGGTATACTCGACATGCGTGTCTGTGTATGTGTGTCTGGCTTCGTTCTTTCCGCTCTTCTTGTTCAGAGAAGGAGAATATGCGAGCTTTTGGAGTATTGGATATTTATAAAATTTTTTTATGTATATTTTATAAATGAATTTATTTAATTTATTTTATGTATATGGGTTATTGAAGGATACAGATGGTATCACTTAATTTGAAAAATATATATTGATATTGTTTTTACGAGTCGATAATATTTTTGTTTGGTAAAGAATTGATCATAATACCTATTTTTTGGAGTCTAGTGTATTTTACTTTAAGAAAAAAAAAAAAAAATTATAAGCCTAAAAGTTTGGTATCATCAATAATTAAAATTTACGATCGGATAGAGAACACTTAAAATAAGCTCTTAAGATGAACGCTGAAGGAAAAGCAAGTGTCGAACATATATACGTATACATATTGAAAGACATTCATTTCACACACTTTGATATATTCTTATCTCGAGTAAATATTTTGTAAGATTACCGATGATTTCGTGAAATGCAAATGCGTAAGTTTAATTCTGCCGGCGATACAAGTTTTACAATTTTTTTTTTTTTTTTTTTAATTTTCCGTCTTAAGACTTTTTTTTTTACTTAACATCGTGGAAAAACAATGATATACATTATTTTATTACTCTGCAAAAATAAAAAAAAACTAAATAATTTGATGTTTTTTTAAAAATTATAATATATTTCATTTAAAAATATATATTTCAAATGTCTAAATAATACATATGAAAAGTCCTCGTTTTATAAAAATATATTCCTGAATGATGTACGGGGGCTTTGGTATATAGAGATAAGAAATCCAACTTTTATCTCTCGTAACTTGGCCTCCTCATTTTTCTTGCCCGATAATTCACGAAAAAATGTAGGATCTTCTTCTCCTCGAGTCATTGCGAAACATCAATATAACAAGTGTGGCCTTTACGAAAAAAACAAAACATATTCCACATCTATTAAATTAAACATGCTTATTATGTATGTATGTGTCTATATAAACAGACGATATTCAAAAAGAAATAACAACATATCACGTTTATTAACATATAAGCGACAAAAACAACCTCATTTAATACTACCAACCTTAATTTTTCAACAAACCACACATACACTAATAATAATAATATATTATCGATATTTTTCAAGATGTGATTTCGCATGAAAGTTGTATATCGACACCGATCGTCAATTAAAAAAGAATCTCCATTCTTCCATTTTTATCATCCCTTGGCATCAAGAAACAATCGATCAACGCCACAAATACACATACATACTTATACATATACCCCTGACAAACGTATAAAAAAAAAAGATATTTTCAATTGGCATCTCTCTCGCGTACAGAGCGCAATCGACACGTGCTCTCTCTCTCTCTCTCTCTCTCTCTCTCTCTTTCTCTCTCGCGGGTTAAGGAAGAGAGAGAGAGAGAGAGAGAGAAGGGGAAGCGAGATCTCTCGCACAGCAGCAGTAGTATAGCGACATAATAGAAAACGGAGCTCAAGAGAAGGCCACTGTGGTTGTTATATAGTATGTATATAGGTAAGAGAAGTGAGAAATAGTCTTGTGTATATACACCAGTCTTATACTTTTAATTACTCGTTCTCCTGTGAAATATATCGATTGCCACCAATACTACTACTGCTGCTGCTACTTGTGGTGGATCTTGCAAGCTGATTTAATCGGAAAAATGAAAGATAAAAAAAAAGAGGCATTTTTTCAGGTGTTTCTACTTATATATTCTTTTTTCAAGATTAATTTAATACATACTTTTTTTCTTTTTTAATTTCGTAAGTGCGACTGTGGTAAATGAAACATAGAGCGAGATTATCCTAGCGGTAGGCCTAGTTTTATTTAGATAATATAAATAGTGTATGTATGCGGGCTCATTAAGTTATTAAGTACAAAAATGAAAATATTATTTCAATTTTTTTCTTTTTTTTTTATACTAATGAGATCCTTTACCCCAACCTATAAAACATTAACAACATTTAACTCTTTCTCTTTCGTATAAAAAAAATACGGGACAAAATCAAAACCATCATCTTCCATAAATTAAACATAAAGTTCATATTGATAAATGCATTTTATAGCTTAAGGAAATTTAAATAAAAAATCAAAAATTTAATCTTAGTAAGCAAGGGTGATACATACACACTTCAGTAGAAAAAAAACGCTGCAATTTGTCAACTTTCTTGTGAGATGAAAAAAAAAATGAGTTTCCATTCACGGTGACGATAAAACGCGATAATGACTACAAGAGAAGGATGAAAAATAGAAGAAAAAAAAAGTGAGCAAGAGTGAGAGAGACTATAAGTCAGATCCTAAAACGGGGCTAAAGCGAGGGCAAAACAGAGCAAGAGGTAAGCAAAGCACTATAGCATCTCTCTTTTTCTTTTATACACATTACCACCACCATCACTACAGTTTCAGAAAGAGCGAGGAGTCCGGTCTAGTGCTCACACGTGCGCGCTCCGTGTTATCGCAGGTGCAAGAACGACAGCAAGAACGACGACTTCGTCGGTGGTGGTAGTGGTAGTATTAGTAGTAGTAGTGGCGGGGACTACTCCTATATACTACTCTCGCGTTCACCTGTTACGGTACTCTTTCCCGGAGAGTAACACTTGTCCTCGGGGCTGCCACAGTTGCTGCTACTATAGCAGGTAGAGAGCCAGGGGCGCCGGAGCGGGAACGCCAAGAGTCTTATATGTATATGTATACAACTAAAGAACGCGAGGAAAAGAGAGGAGGAGGAGAAGGAGGGACGAACGGATAGTGGAGTTCCATTTAAAACGTCGGCCACAGCGACAATGACGAGGCATATGCGAGACTAACATATATATGCACATATACATATATGTGAATGCAGTCGGAGAATTATTGTATAGTAAGGGGAAAGAAACTTGAATATTGACCTCGTGTTTCCATGATTTTTTTTTAACCCTTCTACTTTTTTTATAAATTTGTGAGAATGCTTATATTATTTTTTATTATATTTTTTTTTTAAAGAGGATATTTTAGATTTTTAATGAATTTTTTAAAAAAGGATCGATTAAAAAATTTATAATTGATAACAAACCTTAAATCATCATAAATTTAATAAAAACCAAGTGTCCATAGACCAAAGGATGTCCTAAAATTTTATTTGGTTGGGTCAACCAAGCTTTGGAATATACCATACTATTGCCAACATAAATATATGTATATATATCATCATCATCATCATCATACGCATCGGATGTCGCCACCGCTAACACCACAACCACAATTCAATTCTCCCTCCGCGATTAAATTCATATCGCAGAGCAGCAGCAGCGGCAATACGAAGCTGAACAAACAACATACATACATACACACACATGATTTTGAAATTTGAAAAAGGAGTAAAGTATACATAATAAAAAAAAAAAAAAAAAAGAAAAAAAAAACGCACAGCGCAATATCAAGTATACTCGCGAGAGTTCTCTCTCTCTCTCTCTCTCTTTCTCATACCCCCTCTCCATACACCCTCAATCGACTACTCGATCGAGCCACCTAGAACGGAAAATCCCAAGGCGCGCTGATGCTCTTCGTTCGTGCGGTGTGTTACGCAAGCCTCCTCCACGCAGCACTTGGCAAAGCAATCGTCGTCGTCGTCGTCGTCAACGATGACTACTACTACTACTACTACTACTACCACCACAACTACTACGATGATGTTAGCCAAAGAGTAAGCCGCAAAACTCAGGCTGGTTAAAGTAGACTCATCGCGTATAGTAGCCGCCCCTTATAGCCTAGCTTTACAAGAGTCGCGAATCCTGTAGCCGGAATTCCATCATCATCATCATCACCACAGCAGCAGCATCCCGAGACATACGGGTGCGGCGACATCCGGCCAAGGGGCCACAGGGAGAAAGGAGATAGACGAGAGAAAAAAAAAGAGAAACGAGTCAACCCGTGGGGCGCTGCAGGAGTATAGTAGTCGGTCCCCTCGAGTAAGAGGCTACGCCACTGCTGCTGCTGTTGCTGCTGCTATACTCGCGGCCTGTGTATATATATATATATATATATATATATATATCTGCCTGCTGCGCGCATCCGCGGACGAACGCGCGTTTTACTCTTTATACACATATACACATACATGTACGTATATATCTGTGACTTTATGTGTATGTGCGCCGCGAGGCGACACGTCCGTCCGCCGCGAGCTATACGAAGGACGGACGTGTGCGACGTGCGGGGGAGAGAGGGAGAGAAACTCGCACACACATATTCAAAGAGACACATTCGTATAGGTACATCACGTATATATGTACATTCATACATACATACATACATACATACATACATAGATAGGCGCTATATTCCCGAGGATTTACGCAACCCTCTCTCGGCCCCCTGAAGCAGTAGTGGCTGTACGTACGGCCCCGAGAGTGCCAGCCACTATATACTATACTCCGTGATGCGAGAGAGACTCGCTCGCTTATTTTTTTTTTCTTTTTCTTTTTTTCCTGACTCGACTGACTATATACTCGTCGAACTTTTTTTTCCGGCCTCTGCTGCTGTTATACTGATGATGACGCGCTGTTGAAGTAGTCGTCGTCGTCGTCGTCTCTCGTCTATTCTGTTCTTTTTGAATTTTGCCAGAGGGTGCGAGGTTGAGTAATTGTTGTTTGTTTTGTTTTGTCGTTGCTTTTTTTTGGCTATGTGTTTATGTGTGTGTGGTGATATGGATGAGACAACTGCAAATTTTTATTGGTTGATTTTTTGCGAAAGAAAAAATAAAATTAAAAGAAGAGTATGGGGAGGAAGGTAGTAAAAGATGGGCAAGATGAAAAAAAAAGGTGGTGAGACGTATATGCAAGTGTGTGTGTGTATAAAAGTAAGAAAGTGATGTCATCCATTAGCATACTTGCGGTGTATAATTATAGTTTTTAGTGGTGCAGTTACATCGGTCGACGAATACAAAAAAAAGAAAGAAAAGGAGAGAACAAAAAAAAAATAGCGGGAAAAAAAAAGTTGGTCGGGGGAGCATAAATTTTAATGGATTGCCAGACTATCGTTGCCTTGTGTGTATATTTGCAACCCTAATTACGAGAATTTTTTTTTTCAAAGCTGATAAGGCTTATCGAGGAGTACGCGATTCAGTAATCGCTTATTTCTTCTTTTTTTTTTCTTCGATGAATACAATCAAAGCGAGAGAACGTTATAAGAATTGTTCTATCAAGTTCAAAATTAACATATTTTTCATTTTTTAATTATCTGAATAATTTATGATAAAATAAAGAAAAAAAAGTTATACTTATCTATAGTATTTTTCTATGATAATAATATTGATAATTACAATAACATTATCAATTTCTATATCAATTTTTTTCTCTCTAAATATCTTTATAAATATCTTTTATAAATATCTAACACAAATTGAAAAAATTAATCATATAATTTTAAAAAAGCTCATAACACAATCATTGCAAGCACAAAATTACAGCTTGCAAAAAGAAACAAGTCAGGGATCTCAGATACAAACAAAGCGATAAATTGGTAAACGCATACTGAGCCTCCCTCCCACACATTACTCCTCAAAACACATAGTCAAACTCCCCTTGTCTCTCTCGTCCCTCTCAGGTGCTTCAATCCACTTAATAAGCCTATGAGGCAGCAGTAGCAGTAGTAGCAGTAAAAAGCAGGCGCCCACACAGACTTGGAGTCTTCCAAACTCGCACCTACATGTGTATAGATACATATATACATGTGTGCTCGGCCGGGCGTAGGTGCTTTCTATATACAGTATACGCAGGAAACGTCGGGATCCTCCTCTCTCTCTATTCCCCTTGTTAGGTCTCGAACAGGGTGGGAGGTATCGATTCGCGGGGTGGCTCATACACGTTGAGGATGAGACTCCGTGATGGCCAACGACCCTGTCTACTATACAGTATATATAGCGCCCTGTGTTTCCGTTCTTCCCTCCCTCTCCGCACACACCTCTCATCCCTCACGACGAGCTATACTATACAAGCTCTTTGCTTTTTTTTCACGCGTTTGTTACGGGGCCTCGGATATACATATGTGCGTCCGACACAACGGGGAAATGTTTTGCCGGTACGTATAGCTACTGAATGAATGAATGTAAGTAGACCCCCTGCTGTTCTTGCTTAGCTATATATGTAACTTTTGCGTGGTATATCTATATAAGTATATATACATACAGGTATATATACATACATATAATATGTACTGTGTGATGTGTATATACCCTTCGTTTTGGTCTGATGGACTTGGTAACTACTGGTAGCTCTATCGGTTGCTATATGACTTTACATGCTGGACGAATAAAAATGATTTTAAGTGTATCTTAGATATTGGATTGATTTATTTCTTGGTTGCATGTTGTGATTTTGGAAGATTTTTATGGGTGGATTTTGTTGTTTTTGTCGTAATCTAAAATTTATTGTTGTGAATTTATATATAATTGCGTAATTATATGGATTTATTTTGTTGTGACTTTTTATTTTTCAAGTAATTGAGTTTAAGCATAAATTGTAATTATAAATTATTCACTTTACATACAAGCGCACAGTTATACTTAAATATCAATTATTAATATCATTATTCATATGTGCTATTATGAAGACAGAAACTAGATTTTAAAATTTAATCAAAAACAATAATTGAATTCACGTAATGAATAATAAAGGTAATATAAAATATACAATTTAACTCCGCCCATGATATAATATCTACCTAACTGGTTTTTCGATCATTTAATTCACCACTGATTTACATATACGAATAATTGAAAATGAATTAGAAAATCAAGTAGGACATTCATTCGATAATGATACAAATTTCGAAATAGGAAATTCTACAAGTTGTAGTTTTACGATTTATACAAATGCAAGTAGTCTGTCACTAACAATATACCAAAGCCTGGATGGTTGGAGTATAGCTACCTTGTTTGGAATAGTATATATAAGTGCGTGTATGCATATAATATGATTTCCAAGTACACATGCACACACCTTATGGAAAAATCATACATATATATGCGTACACGTGTTACAACAACTTAATCATTATTCCCGGTAATTATTTTGTAATTTTCAGATTCGTGTAATAATCAAACGACCGACAAAATATAATTGCCAAGTTTTAATAAAATTATTATTTATGAGCCTCGTGTCTATACCACATGCACAGCTGATTTTATTTTGAAACTACATAATTCTACAAGTGCATATAATATATAGATCAAAAAATTTAATTTGCACAGTCAATTCTTTATTATATTTTCTTTACATCTCGTTTCTCCAATTCAATTTCAAATGATTTTTCATTAATTCCCTTCCTCTCTCACCCATGCAATTACATATAGCCGTGACACACGCGATGCTGTAATAAAATTTAACGCATATACGTACTTTCGTAATTCTTTAGTATGTATGTATGTATAACCCAGCACTTGTAAGTTATATATGCCATACAGGTGTAATAAAAATGTGTATGAAAAAACTGTAGCACATACGTATACAAAGCACACAAAGATTTTTCCAGGGCGCTTGATTTCCCCGTGGAATCCTGAGCTAGCGAGCGTTCGATTAACACACATAGCCACGTGAGCAGAGCATAATATAGCATACACACATAAAACCCACCTTTATATATATCTATCTCTCATACACACGCGTTGATCTCGCAAATGAAGAATACACGTGTATACGTATAGATATATGGTGTATGTGCTCGGTGCAGAAAATAGAATGGAAACGAATTTCTCCGGACGCTCCTCACACACACACACACATGTACACATATACAATAGCGCTCGCGTATTTTCTTACTTATTACTTATATTAAAAAAGAGGGGGAAATAACGCTTCCCTCGCGGCAGAACGGTGCTTTTTATCGCGGCAGCAGCAGCAGCTTCCTTTTCACGAGTTAGCGTCCAGAGTATGCGTATATGCAACCATGTCTGGTAACCACTGCCAAACGTATATAGGTGTATAGTTTTTGGCGCGTGTTCATGTCTCTCTTTTTTTTCTGCTGGTCTATGTTGGCTTGGTGAAAGGGGGACGAACTTTGAAATTCGGGCGCGTCTATATGCTGCGAGCTTTACTATACGGTTACTACCGGCTTTATAATACGTGACGTGAGCCGAGCGTTGATGTTTTTTTCTTTCTTTTTTTTTTTTAATCGATTTGAGATTGACAGACACTTTTACCATCGCGTTTGTTTACGTCTGCGTCTGGTATAAATAAAGAAGCTTGGTAAACAATACGATAATGAGAGGGAAAGAAAAAGAAGAAGAAGGAGGCTACTTCGATTTGCAAACGAGACTTTAGTCAAGTTGTATGAAGGCGAGAGAGAAAGCGAATATCGATAATGTTTAAACGAGTCGACCGACACCTGTAGCCCCCCTGCAAGTTATGGATCGATTTTCTTCTTCTGTACGATACACATATATATAAGTGTCTGTCTATAAAGTTTGAAAACTTTTACCTGTACTGAAAGCTCAACTTCCTGTTTAAGCACAACTTTATACATATCAATATTAAGAAGCATTTAAATCACGCGACACACACTTAATCATTTATTAGAAAATAAATTGTAAAACAAGAAAAACAAAAATTTAAAATAAATAATTATTTATACTTATTAACTGTTAACCCTACGGTAAATATCAGTCGATAAGATTCGCAGGAAAAGATTTGACCGGAAACCAAAGCCGAGTTTTTCCAAGTACGAGAAACCGTCGTCTAATCGCAATACAGTACACTTTCCGTAAGTGTGTGTGTGTGTGTATGCAGAAAATTATCGTCTATTCACTCAGTCTCGAGGAAGAAGTCTGCTGCTGCCTGCTGGTCCTATATATATACACATACACGCGCGCACACACACACACACACACACACACACACACATGTAAAATACCCTGCGGTGTATACTAGTGTCGGTGGCGGTAAGTGACAAAGATAGAGAGCATACAAAACCGCCTCCCGTTCGCCTCGTCATTGCAAGCGCTCTTTGGATTTAAAATGCGAACACTACGACGAGGACGACTTATACGTATAATATATAGAGACGAGATGTGTTAGCAAGAGGAAGAAGGCTAACGCCTTTTTCCGCGAAATTTTTTCCAGCTTCTTCTACCCCTACCATATTACTACCCCCCTCCTATTACTACCCCTCTCATCCTGTATCATAGATTCAATCTTATTTCTATTTACATACACGATTATTTGTATGATCGAAATATTAATGATACCATACACACAGATTTGCAAAATAAGAAAAATAAAAATAGCTTGATTGTCGGATTAGTATCATTAGTTATTAAAAAAAAAAGATAAACAGGTTGGCGAGATCAAAAACAATCGACGGCGCTGCTGCTGCTGATGTTTATATATCTATATGCACTCGTGTACGTATGTGTATGCGTGTATGTAATATATTAAAGAACAATCCCTTTTATTACCTTGACATGCTGGTGTATCAGTCGTTCCCGACGATGACCTGGTTATTCGGATGATGGTATATATATATCACGTTGTACAATTTTCAGCACACCAAATTCCTATGTATGTATCACACACACTATTTATATTATTATTACTATTATACGTGCACCAAAAAGTCAACCTCCTCGTCGTCGTGGTCGTCGTCTACGCGGCAGTTCGCGCGCGCGTATCTAGTATATACTACCGTCCTGCTGCTTCTGTGTTGTTAGCTGCGTGCGCGCGTCTGCTGCTGCTGCTCTTTTCTCGATATACACGCGGCTATACTCCCCTCACTCACTCTCTCGTTCTCCTATCTCTTTCTAAAACTCCCTCTGTCCTGCTTATACTTCAAGGGAAGAGAGTCGTATGTGTGTGTGTGTGTGTGTGTGTGTGTGTGTGTGTGTGTGTGTGTTGTGGCGTAGAGCCAGCCTCAGGACGCCATGTCAGCAGAGCGAGCTGCTCTCCTCTTTCCTTTCCCTCTATCCCACCCCCACCACCACCCCTTGAGGGGGGCGAGTTTCTCTTCTCCTCTTTGCTTATACTCCTTCCCTCCTGTAACGCTGCTGCTGCTACTGCTACTTCTTGTGTTTTTCTTTCCGGTGAATATTTATATTTGGTGGCTTGCTTTATTGACTGTTACTACTGATACCAGTTTAGTTTATAAATTAAGAATGTGTTATAATTAAAACAAGGGGTGGTCCATGCGCGAAAAATTTTCTCTTCTGTATTTATGCATATTATATGCATGCAGCTCTATACGGTGGCTGCTGCTGTTGCTGCTATTATACCAAGCATATAATATACACGACGTTTTCTCTTCTTCTTTTATCTTTCTCGTTCGCGCTCGCGCTCTGTAATATCACTGTGTGGGTTGAGGTTATAAAAGCACTGCGCCACCGCACGGCCAAGTTGGAAGCTCGCCCACGCCCGCCTGCTTGCCTGCCAGGGAGTTACGTATATCTCTTCTACTCCGTGTGTATGTGTGTGTGTGTAAGTTTGTGCAAACGTATACACTTAGAAATATCGTGGAGGAGCAGTGGAGCACTCCCTCTTTCTCTACCTCCTTCCTTTCCACCCACCCACACGCGTTACTGCTAGCGGGTTGCAGGCGTCGAGCGCTATATAATATTATATTATATTCTTGCCCTCCTTGCTATACTGTGTGCTACTCTTTTTAGAGGTGGCTACAGATTTTTACTTTGATTTGATTTATTTTTTTTTTCATTTTCCTTTTTTTTACACGTGTATCTTCAACCCTATACAATTGTTTTAATCGATTCTATCTAATCTAATCCTTTCCTCTTTTACACATTCTTTTTATTTCTTTTTCTTTTTAACCCTTATATTTATTGTAACAGATATATAAGCCAGTAAATGATATGTATAAAGAGAGGAGTAACACCCCTCGCCCTTCTGTGTAAGTGGGTGTTTGACAACACAGAGTAGCCGATTCTATCGCATACACTTACTCGCCAACAACTGGCCTTTACTATATACACATACAATCTCCACTACACACTTAGGTACTCGGGGTCCTCTTGCAACTCACTCGCCCTCGTTCGCTATTCTTTCTCCCCCTCTCTCTTTTTCGCTCGTTCTAGCTCGTTTCGCGATATCTTCGTACATATACATATATTCGTGCAGCCTGCACAGATACACACATACAGAAACGACTACTATATACATAGCACAGGGACGAGTATACGTGGGTTGCCGGCACACTATATACCTACACACCGTTCGAGTTTCACCCGCTTTACCACCTCTCATCCCCCTCTGGCTGACTCCTAGAACTCGCGATAGAGCAACGGCGGCGGTGGCGGTGATGACTACAACCACGAAGCTCTCGTGATAAGGAGGAGGGGCAGGAGAGAGAGAGCCACTCTTTTCCGGCCGAGAAGCACCGAGCTGTGCCGAGTATTGCCGATTCGTATATGTGTGTTGTACTGCTGCTGTTTCTGAAGCTACAGGGGCAAAACGAGGAGCTATACTATGATGATGATAATGATGATGATGATGACGATGACGATGAAACGACGCCAGGCTCTATCTTTCTCTCTTTCTATCTCTATCTCTGTGTATATGCGAGAGGGAATGAAAAAGAGAAGAAGAAAAAAAAGAAGCAACGTGTATAAAATGCGAGGGAGCTTAGAAAGGCTGCCACGTTTTATCGCGGAATATGAGAGGAAAGATGGAAACGGAGGGGGGTATAGCTACTATACGTATACGCTTTCTCACTTCCTCGAGTCGTCACTCTCTTCTGTTTATATTTGAAAAGGAGATATATATGTTGCAGCGAGAGAAAAGCACGCGTGCATCTGCAATTTTGCTCTTCTTCTAATACATTTTTTTTTGTTTTTTTTGCTCCTTTAAAAAAATAGAAAAAAAAAAATTTCTCAAGAACGCTCGCTCTTAACACCCTATACATGTATATAGCAAGTTTGCCGTCTGGCACGTCTGTTACTACTTGCGTCGTTTTCCACGCGCAAGCGTAAATTTTTTTTCTCTCTCTCTCGTTCCCTCTCGATTTGCACCCGACGTCGACACAGCGTTGCTGGTACTTTACTGTGCAACAAGTGGATTCTCGAGTTTGTATGAGGGAAAGAGAGAGAGAGAGAGAGGTGTGGTTTTCGAGAGTGGATTGCAAAGACTCTTTACGACGCCAGTTGGCTTTTGAGACTACTTTTAATATACCAGTTGACTGATTTTTTGCATATAAACTATCAGATATACATATATGCGTTCATGATTATAATATTAATTATAAAATGTAACTAAAGTAAGTATTTTAATTTTAATTTTTTATGTCTAGTGACAAGATCAATTTTCAAATTAAAATAATTCAAGTGAAATCGTTTATTTCAAAGCAATAATAATTAGTAAAAAAAAAATGTGTAGGTATGTAACAAAAAAATCAGTGCAAAAGCATCAGGATTCGGAGCAAGTCAAAGGAAACCCTAGCAAAGAAAGAGTAAGAGAGGGTATTATAAGAAACTCAGTCCCGCGGTCTCAAGTTTCTCGCTCCCTTGCGTTTGCAAGTCGCGCGGCCTTCCATTTGCACACGGAGTCCGCGAGTAAAAGTAAGAAAGAGAGAGAGAGAGAGAGAGAGAGAGAGAGAGAGACGGTCGTCGAGCAGTATAGAGTCAGCTATAAGGGAAGGTAGAGAGAGAGAAAAAGAGAGAGAAGAAAAAAAAGAGAGCCTCATTCTTCCGTCTGACGTTTCCACTCGGTTGCGCCTGCTCGCGAGGTAAGCGCGCACGTAGCAACGCCGCCGCTGCCGTCGCGCCGGAGCCTTCCTGCAAGAAGAACCCCTCTCTCTCTCTTCCTCCTCACCCTCTACCCTCGCGCTCGCACTCTCTTTTCCTGCTTTATCGTGGCTTATATTATCGTCGTTCTCTCTCTCTCCTCTTCCTCTCATTCTCTCTCTCTCTCTCTCTCTCTCTCTCTTTCTACCCACCGAGCGCCCTCTTCTCCCACCCTACCGCGCCCGCGCCCCTTTCGCTTCGCTTCCTCCCCCTTCTTCTTTTACTTCTTCTTCTTCTTCTTCTCCGCCATCACCTCCAACAGCGAAGGAGTCGAGCCGCGCGTTGACTTGACTCTTGCTTTTGCTATGCTCTCGCTTGCTCGTTCTCTCTCTTTCTCTCTTTCCTCGACATATACACACACACGCGCACACACAACCCCCGCATACCCTCCCTTACCCCTTCCTTACCCCCTTTGTCGGCTGAGACGACGACGACGACGACGACGACGACTGCCACAGACCGAGAAGAGTTGCGAAAGGAATGACTCTCTGGCAATAGCGACTTTATGCAGTGCAGAAAGAGAGAGAGAGAGGCAGAAAAAGAGGGATATGTATATTGAGGGAGGGATAGAAAGAGAACTGTATGCTTTCGCGCCTTGGGATATTATGTGTACCTATATGCATAGAGAGCTTGACTTTTTCCTTATAGCTTTTGACTTTTTAAAGTGAATAACTTTTTTTTTTATTTTAGATGAAAATTTTGATAGAGGGATGAAATTTTTTGTTTTTAAAATTATCAATTTTTTTTATTGTTTTTATTTAAAATTAAGGGGTTTATGTATTTAAAAAAATATGCATATTTTAATTTGCTAATCTATAGTTGAATGAAAAACTAAAAAAATGTCAACACATTGTTATAGTGACAGTATGATCACTATCACAAAACTCTTACCCGAAAAAAAAACTATGTATATTAACATTTTCCATAAGTCCTTAGGTATAAATCTATACTACTTATAAGCCATCCCATATAACACATTATCTCAAAAATGCATTATCTCCTTCCGATCTCCTCAGCATCAGTTTCTCTCTCCCAACAGCAGCCACACGTATAGGGTTTATTGGCATGACAAACAACTGGAAATCTCGCTTGCTTACTTAAAGCATTTTTATCTCGGTCTGTCTGTCTGTCTGTCTGTCCGGTAACGACTAGTGTGTGTGTGTGTGTAAGGGGAAGTAAAATCAACGTGAGAAGAACGAAAGATAAAAAAAAAATAAAGAGAACTACTCCCTTGATGCATCGAAACTCAATGTATGTAAGTATATATAGGTATACACAGATTCGAAGGAGCCAGCCGAGAGTCATAAGCTCCTGTAAAGGAAAAGAAGGCTACGTATAGGATCATATAGGGAGGAGAGCAACCACGGCTTCTTTCGACGTCTTTTTATCGACCCTTTTTTTTTCTTTCTCCCTTCTTTTTCTGCCCTTCTTCTTCTTCTTCTTCTTCTCACCCCAAAGAAACTCTGGGCCCCGACGGTTCCTTACCCTACAAGTATATATTCCAAGGGTCCCCTTCTTGGTTGGGGTCTTGGAGAATATATGTATTCTTGCGTGCCAAGAGAGTAAGAAATTGTAGGTGTCCGGCTGTATGGGGGAGAATTTTCGTGGGAAGGCGAATGGTATTGCTTGAAATTTACTTGGATTTAAAGTTTGTAATACTATTTTTTTTTTCATTATATTTTTTGATTTTATTCAATTATTTTTATTTTATAATTTTTAAAATTCAAATTATAATTTTAATAAAAACAAAAATTTACTTGTAACATATTTTTTTTTTAATATTTTCATGTAAAATTGTTTAAAAGTTACCTACTTTTATTATGGTTTCAAAAAACAAATATTCTTATAATATCAAAAGATTTTATGATAAATTTAAATAAATATCAATACCAGAAGACTTTCAAAAAATATAATTATTAGTCTTATATAATCAATATATAATAATATATAAAAAAAATAAAATATCAACACATAAGATTTTAAAATAACAAGTAACAAGTAAAAAAATTAATACAATCTTAAAGTAGCCTTATATAAACTCGCATAGCAATCGTCAGTCAAAGCTATATATCCTCAATGAATTTCATCCTCAAATAATATGCCCATAGGTAAAACACGCGCATCTTCCACTCACAATCATCTCTCCGCTCCTTTACGCCTCTCACTCTCTCTTTCTCTCCCTCTCTTCTTTGTATAAGAGCCAAAGGCGCTATAGGGCTAACTCACCCCTCACGTATATTATATGTACGTATGTATGCCTGTCGCGTTCTTCTTCGCCCCTCAAAGAAAAGAAATAAAAAAAAAAAATTAAGGGGAATATACAGCGGGTAAGAAATACGGGGGAGAAAAGAGAAGCCGAAGAAGCAACGTTCTCACGCTTTCTCGTATATACAGAGTCTCCACCTCCCCCATCTTTCTTAAACGCACCTGCACACCTTACAACCCCTTTTTTCGGGGGGGGGGGGAGACAGGGTCTCCTATATACTATATATACCAATCTCCCTTCTTTTTATTTTTTTTTTCTTCTTCTTATTCTTCCCCTTCGAATCAACGTCCTTTTTGGCGAAGACGTTACACATACATCTACATGTACATATATATAAGACGTTCGCCTTGAGACGAATTTCCTTTGTCTTGCTTTTGCTTCCCCCGACTTTTCACCCTCTATATATATTTTAGTGTGAGAGCGAGCGGTTATTTTTTTTTTTTTGGAGTAGTTGTACGTAGTAGTAGTCCAGATGGTCGATGTATCAAGGGCGCGGATATGTTGTGTCGTCGCTTTGGATTAAGTTGGGGTGAAAGAAAAGTTTAAGACGTTGGACGAAATTTGGATGTGTATGTATGTGAATATGACCGTTTGTCGTCTTATCGAAATGTACTTACTCTACTTGTTAAGCGTGTAAGTTAGAATTTTTATTTTGTGATTGGTTAATGTGGAAGAAGAGAATTTAAAGTTTCAATTTTTTGAGGGGACGGTTAAGTTGTCGTCTGGGATGATGATGATGATGATAAATGAAAAATGATTTTAATCTTCTGGTAAAAAAGAGACATATTGTTGAGAAAAAACGACCCTGAGTTTTTGATTCGTCTTTTGACTGTAAGATATATTCTTTTTTTTGAGGTGTTTAAATAGCGAAATTGTATTTAATGAAAGAAGATGATTCTTTTTTTTTGACTATAGTCAGGTATGGTTAATGATGTTCTTTTGAATTTAGCCGCGTCCTACTTTTCACTACTGCTGCTGCTGCATATGCTTAAGAAGTTATAATAGGTATATTGAATAGAATTTTGAAATATAGCCATGCGTCTTTTATCCTTTTTAAGCGCATTCAGAAAATTTGTCGTTATTGCGTGACTTATTGAAAACTAAAAGTTGACGAAGATTTTAGTTAAATAATTATTTTATTTAAAAACTGAAAGTTATTACAGTATTTTAAAAGAAACAAAAATTACTAGACATCGATATCGAATAACATATATAAAACATACAAGAAAAATAAATTTAAAATTAACATACTCCCCTATAACTTTATAGCTATAAAACATCAACTTTCTCACATATATTTATCCTCTAATTTGTATTCAACAACTATAACATACCCGTGTCACGCATCAGTAACCCCAAGATGTGTACTATACCAATTTTCCAAGTGTGTGTCCCATACAATTTCAACTCGCATCTACGACTCGCGACACTTTTCACCTCTACAGACATTGGGTAAGAGGAGTCTGCGTCAAAGTGAATCTCGTGTGTAGTATATTATATACACCACAAAAGTCTGACAGTAGAAGCAGAGCAAAATAAAAGTTGCAGAAAAGACTCCAGCGCCATATAACTACAGTTGTGTGTATACATACGACAACAAAAAAAGTCTCAAAAAAAATATAAGAATAAGCCAGACTTATTCTCGAGGGGAAGTCGAGACGTTGCAAAAAGAAGAAAGAATAAAAAAACGGATGAGTATAGAATAAAAAGAAAGAAAGAAAGAAAGGAGAGGAGAGAGAGTATGAAGAAGCTCTGGTATTGCGAAATTTTCTAGCTAAAGGGTAAGTAGTCGTTGCAAAATCTTCCTTTCTTTCTCTCTTCTCATATACGTCTTAAGAATCCTTAGCTACCCAACTCACATCCCTTCATTTCTCCTTTACCACGAGTTCACCTGGTCTTGACGCTCTCCTGAGAGAAAGAAAGAGAGAGAGCCCCTTTCGTGAGCGTCTTGATTCTTTTTTCTTCTCTCATTCCTTTACCGACCACCTCTATATTTTCTACCCTGTGGTCTCCCTCTCTCTTTCTCTCTCTCTCTTCTTGCCTTTTCTCTTCATCCGACCCTTCGTCGCTTTTTTTTTGCTCCGATGCTTTTTCCTATCTTCGCGTATACCCTTCCAAGCATCTTGGTTTATGCTTGACTGACTATCTGGCTTCTTCGTGCAATGGTAAAAGATGAATTATTTTTGCAAGTAAGCTGGGTTAGCAAAATTATTATTTGTTTGTAATGATTGAAGATTATTATTTTTTTTTTTTAATCTTATGAATGTTTTTTATAAAATATTCAAAAAAAAAAAAAAATGTTTCCATATAATTAATATTTTAATAATAAATATTAACGAAATTTAGTGTACGCAGACACGGTCTGGTTATTTTCAAAATCTAAAAATTTCAGACTTCTTTCTGCAAGAAAAGTCACAGCTTCTGAATTGCACACCCACACCCATACAAGTCCCTCTATACAGAGGCTAGAAACCCTCTCGCGCGTATATAATTCCTCAAAGCCCTGCAGCCGTAAAAAAGCGACGGAGTTGTGTGGGCAACGTCAGAAATCTCCTCTCTCTCTCTCTCTCTCTCTCTCTCTCTCTCTTTTCCTCTTCCTTATCCGTCTTCTTCTTCTTCTTCTCTCCCCTATTACTTCAGGCTACTACTACTACTACTACTTTCCCTCTACACCTCTTGGCCCCTTCACTTCAGAGTCGTACATTCCTGTACACTCCCTCTTTTTCTCTCCCTCTCTTTCTCTCTCCTTGCTGACTCCTCTTCTTCTGATTTTCTCCCCAGCTTTATGTATGTTGGGGTTGAGTTTGTGGTGGTTTCAAGTTAACCACAGCTTTTTCTCTGCAAGGTGTACGTTCCAAAGGAGAGAGCCTTGTCGATTCTACCCCAACACCTTTTTGGTTAATCATCAAAAACACGCATTTTTTTTAAATTTTATTTAATATGATTCTATTTACAGAAAAAAAATACGTAGAGAATAAATGTTTTAAAATCTTAAGCAAAATATATAATAATAAACAAGATAGATCAGAGGTCTTAGATTATCATGTCATCGATAATCACTCAAAAAACATATTCAATAAAACATTGTTAAAATAACCTTACCAACATTTCACTATATACCAATAACAATGAGGACGTATAACCAGCAAAACGACTAAGCTAACTTCTAATCGCCCATCATTTCCATTGAGTTCGCCAGTCTACGCACAGGGGGTCTAAAAATATACCCCGATCTGATTCGACGAAGGTTCGGGGAGAGGGTGTGGGCTGAAATCCGGGTGAGGAAAAGCTCTGCGTATATATAAAGAAAGAAGAAAACGAAAGAGAGAGAGAGAGAGAGAGAGAGAACCGTGCATGGTCTGGAAGGAGAGCAACAGCGAAGGCTGTACCTCTCGCAAGCACACATACACACACACATATACACTACACCCCGGGCTTTTGAGACTCCAAAAATACTACACCCTCCTCCGAGCCAAAATCCACATGGCTCCCGCTAAAAACAACCTCGATCGTATCCCTCGAGAGAAAGAGAGCTTGCCTCTTCTCTCTTTCTTTCTCCTTTATTGCCGCGTTTTCCTTGGATAGCAGCAGTAGTAGTGGCGGAGGAGGAGGTTGAGTAGCCTTTTCCGACCACAAGCTATAATGGTAGAAGACGCGTAATAGTCGGAAATACTACTAGTTATAGAGAGAATAACGGAATCAGGAAGATTTTAGCAGGAGTCGTTAGCATAGGAATAATGGATTGATTTTTTTTTAAATAATATATAATATTTTTTTAATTATTTATAGGTGAATTATTTTTTTTTTAATCAGGTTTAGCACGAGACTTGTTGTAATTACTTAAAACCTAAGCTACGAAAAATATTTAAAGAATATATCTCGCATATTGTACCTTATGGGAGAAGAAGAATAAAAAGAATCAGGAGGTCAGACAGAATGGCGATGACGTATTGGGGCAGCGTAAAGTGAATCATCAGCCGTGACGAAGAAAAAGAGAGAGAACGACACGTAACGAACTATATGCTTATCCGTTCTCTCTATATTTCTCACTCACTCACTCGCTCTCTCTTGAAAACGTCTAAAAGGAAGTGCGTCGCAAAAAAAAGGAGTCACTTCTGCCGTTAATATATAAGCGACCCCGCTCCCCTTCCTGAGTTCGTTTTCTCTCTCCTCACTCTGTTTGTCTTCCTCTTTACCTCCCTCGCGAACACTGTTGCGTAAGATCACGATGATGATGATGATGATGATGATGATTGGTCGCGTTTTTACCACATTCTACGACGTGACTATGTATAGATAATGACAACTTGTTATTATGCGAGAAATCGCATCTTGTTTTTTTTTATTTGTTCTCGACTTGATTTTTCACGCTTTTCCGGGAAAAATTGTTGGGACAATTGTTATAACTGATGGTTTAGTGTTTTTTTTAATAATTTTTAAATTTATTACCTTGTTTTCATTGGAGTACCAATAATTGACACGTGATGTTGATTGATCTAAAAACAAAAAATATACAAAATTGTAATAAGAATAAATAAATAAATATATGAAATGAAAAAATATATCAAAATATAAAATATATATTTACAGCTATACAAAATGAAGCAGCTATGTATTGTAAAAGAAAAATTAACAACAAAGCCATATCATAATGTGGTATATATGTATAATATAATATCATAGCCTTTATCGTCACCTTATCTACCCCGACTCATACAGCATAACCCAGCCAATAAAGCGGAAACGACAACATACACACAAATCGCGCCCCATCACCCACAGCAATCCTACTTACACAAACACACACACACACACACACACACACATACTTTTAAACCATCTAACTAAACTCATTGTACTAGTCTAAAAATCGAAACCCACACATTATACACACACATGCACACACCCTTTATAATACTCAAGCCGATAAAAGCACAACGAACTAAGCCCACCAGCATCATGAAAGTAACTTTACGAAAGGGCGCGTAAGCCAGCCTCATAAAAAAAGCGAAGCCAATATGTATACATATACATATAGAGAACGCTAAAACGGCAGGCAAAAGAACGTATTTTATACATAGCCCACACAGAGCACGTGCTGCTGCTGTGCTCTCTCTCTGTATGTATAGTATACGGCGTGAAAAAAACAGCCCGAGAGGGAGGAGTTTGCCGCTTTGGTATATTATATATATATATATACGGTAAAGGATACATATCCCACAAGAGAAAGAGCTGCTGCTGCTGGCTGTTGCTGCCCTTCTCTTTTTCTCCATCCCTCTTATATACTTTTTCTTTTCAGGTTGATAAAAAAACGCAAAGAGCTGCTATATACCAGGAGGGAGAGAGAGAGAGAGAGAGAGAGAGAGAGAGAGAGAGAGAGAAAGGGAGTGAACTGGACGGACCAAGAAGCGGAGGGTCACAAAAAAAGCGGGGGGCGCGAGAACCAGCTAGTGAACGAGAGTAGAGAGGGAGCGGGTATATATAGGAAGGCAGGGAGAGAGAAGGAGCTTGGTAAGTATATATAGTATATAGTGGGTTCTTTGCCTTTCGCTGCTCGGTTGGAGCCTGGTGTGTAACTTCGTTGCTGTTGCTGGTGAGGCTGCGAGGCTGAGGTTGGCAATGGGGTTAAAACCGCCAGGGAGGAATGCTGTATATACTTTGGAGCGAGCTGAGGGGACGGAGAGACGCGAAAGGAGGTAGGGAGCGAGAGGAATATATATAGAGGGAAAGGAGTAGTAGTAGGCGATCTGATGATTTGACTTCTCTCTCTCTCTCTTTTTCTCCCTTTCTCTCTTCCCCCATAACCCACGCTACTGCCTTGTGGCTGTTCTTGATGATGGTGGGTTGTACGCGCGTGTGTGTGTATGTGTGTGTGGCCGCACACGGGTTGCGCGCCTCTCCCACCCGTGTCCTTGGTTCTTTCTCTCTTATACTCTCTCGAGAGCCTCTCTCCCTCTGATCTTTGTCTGTGTATGTGTGTGTGTGTGTGTGTCCTCCCCCTTCTTTCTTGCTTTCTAGGTTTTGCCGTTCTCTCTCTCTTGCCAATTTTGCCTGCGGTTATATTATCACACAAGAGTTGGGCTTTTGCTTTTATCTACGGAATTCCGTTTGCTAACATTTTTTAAGCATTTTTATTTATATTTTTCCTTTTTTTAATTGAATTTTAATATTTTTCATATACTTTTATATTTCACACACATACATATACTACACACATAATAGGCGTTTAAAATATCAGCACCAGACGCGTAAAGTATTTGTTTTCGAAAGTTATGACATGTCAAATGCAGGAACATCACAAACCCGCAGCTATAAGAATCGAGTGAGCTTAACGGTATAATATAACACACACACACACACACACACACACACACACACACACACACACACACACACACTCATAGCAGTGGCGCGTTTTACAAGCGGTGTGGCATAAAATCCGGTATATCAGCAGTCGTCGTCGTCACGGGAAATGACGTTCAACTAACATATACAACAGATCGAAAAAAAGGGGGAAAACCGTATAGCTTGTAAACGGCGCTTTTCCACTATATACGTACATGTCCTACTTATATAACTGACAAATAGTTTTACCACCTTTTATCCTCTTTATTACTTACTTCTTTTTTACTACAACCAAACAACCACAAAGAGCAAAAGTTTCACCTCCATGCATTTACACACACTTATACATACATAAAAGGACATAACTATTTTTCTCTTTCTTAGCAGAAACCCTCCCCCTGTAAGTTCTTCTCTATCTTACTCATATACACACACATGAGAAACGAAAACTCCTCTCACGCACACACAATCTTTCTCTCTTTCGCGCATTTGTATGCCACGTGCACACAACCCCTTACTGCATACATATATATATATGTCCAACAAGCAGCAGTATTTTTAGCGCTTAGGGTATATAAACGAATAAGGGGCTAAGAAGAGAGGAAGAGAGAGAAAGGGCTCTTGTGGACAGCAAAAGAGGAGGTTTTCGCGTGCCGGACTTGTATATAGTGCATTGGAGGGAATTATTCATGCCTGCCATTGGGATGCCTTCTTTTTTTTTTATTTCTTGCTTTTTCTTTCTCTCCCTTGTACGCGAGCTAAGCCATCAGGGGGTCTTGGAGTAGTAGGTTTACTAAGTGCTTTTGTATATATGTATGGTGATGGTGTATAATATGGGAATTCCAGAGAGTCGTCAACGTGACAAGTGAATTTCGTTCTTCATTTTTCTGTTTTTTTTTATTTTTATTTATATTCTTATTTAACGATTAGAGTATCCATAAAAATTTTTGAAACTGAATAGTTACTTGATTTTTGTTTTGAATATAAAGTATAAAGATGTAAATTATGATAACCAAGTGAATTTACTTGAAAATTTTCTAATATTTCTCACATGCTAGAGGGTAAAAGCTTATCTCAAACAAAAGCTCAGAGCTTGCGACAGCTTGCAAAGTAACAAATTAGCATTATAAGTTTCCGGATACGCGCAACCATTATATTATAACAAGCTCGTAATATACTCTCGCACTTATATTTGGGGGTATATAAAGAAAAGCTAGTTTCTACGACGTTTATTTCTAATCTTTAGCACCAAAGCTTTAAGCCCATAGACGTCACGCGCAAGCTTGCCAATGACTTGCATAGGCGTGCCTACACACCCGGTGCCTCTCAGCAGGTTTAATCCGATGTCGACACACACGTGTATGTATATGTGTATATATACTTGTATGGTTTCTTTTGCTATGTTATGTTGCTTACTTGTTCCTTCCCTTACTCGTAAGGTACTCGTGCATCAATTGCAATACACTCGATGACTAGTAATTTTCATAGTGGATGTATGCAAGTTTAAAAAATTAATCATTCATAAGGTAATTGTTTTTTTTTTAATGTAATTTTAAAATTTGGTACAAAAATTATTGATTGATAAAATAAATTTATTTTCTTTCAATTTCAGTAATTATTTTTATTCTCTATTTCCTATAAAATAATAATGACAAAGTGATGTCCTAACGGCAATTGAAGCCCCAAGTCAGCAAAGTGCACAACTATAGATAATCGTATATATTCGCCGTTGTTGTTCTTCTTCTTTTTCCTTTCCCTTGATTTTTTTTTTTTTATCAACTTGTTTTATTTATCGCGAAACACACGCCATCTAATCCTATAGCTAAAAACAGCCACTTTATTCCAAGAATTTCAAGGGAAAGAGAAAGAGAGAAAGATTTAGCGCTATACGAGTAAATACGTTTTATTACGCTTTGATGTCCGTGAAATTACTTGGCTTTTCGTTATATCTATATACCCGAAAGCTATTTATCCTAGAATCGATTTCCGGGAGGGAAATTATATCGATCCCTTATCAAGCAAAACAGTTCACTTATATTTTTTATTCACAAACTTACAGTCTTTTTGTTTAACACTGTTGTTAAGAGGACTATTATATTTGATTTTGTATTAAATTTATTGTTAATCTAGATATTTTGAAGTCCATTATATTTCACTTTGAATATTTAAAAAAAAATTTAAGATTAATTATTTTATTAACTTTATAAATATTAAATTAAAAAGAATATATATTTTGTATATTAACGTCTTAGCGAAGAAATAAGAATTAATGTATATATGAAAAATTGCTTTTTTATGCATGTGTACGAAGGAACTTCAAGAGAATGTATGCATTTCAAAATCTATTATGCAGTGTCTTCGTGGTATTGGGGTGTATATACTATTCAATAGGTTTATCTCCTTTTTGCGGTCATCGATCTGCATTTCATTTACAACTTAATTTTATTTCATCATAAATTTTTTTTTTAAAGTTAAACATATGGTGACACGGTATGTATGTAAAATAGTTATTCTTATAGCTAAGTCTAAGTCTAGCTTAAGTCTTTCAATGTAAGTTTAATCAGAAAAATCTAAAGTTTTAACAATTTTCAAATCAAATAATTAATTTTTAATGACCAAAAAAAAAAGAAAATGATTAATAATAAATTCTTAATTAATTATACTTCTGTAGAAAAAAAATAAAACTCCTCGTTTAACTAAAAAAACAAATAAATAAATCATTCAGAGTAACACAGTAGCCTATCGATAAACCACTACTAATCGATCACCTAGAAAAACAAACCAAAGTCTATATCGAAAGAAAATCAAGCTTCCCAAGTTCGCAAATTACCCAGAGCAAACAAAATCCTGACTAAGATTACATTAAATTTGTCAGCTTCTAAAAGATGAACCGGAAGACCTAGCTCATCCTCGCAATATCACATACGTCACGCATATATACATATATATCGAAGTTACGAGAGAAAGATATAGGTTCTAAGAAGAGGGAGTCTCGTCATTATGTGTCGAGGGAAAAAAAAGAAGGAGTTGCGCAGCTCCTCGCTATATATACTAATCTTTATCGGGTAGCTATGCCTCCTCCTCCCCTCTCTTTCATCAAGCGTAGTATAACCTCGGAGGCCTCTTTATCTCACTAAGACGAAAGATCGAGTGGGGGTGGAGAAAGAGAGAAAGAGCAAAGCGTTCGTAATGTTTTCCCAACTCTCTTTATACGCCCACCCCTAGGCTACTATAACGCGCTTGGCTCTTTTTTTTTTGTTGCGGACGGTACTTCCTTATCTGCGAGCTGGCCTTTCTTGCAGTTGAGACGTTTCCGAGAACTGCTTTATTCGAAGAAGTCGACGGGTGGGATTTGAGAGCTTAATGTGTGTGTGTGTCTATATCTGTGTGAGATTGTATTCGCGTAAAATTCTGGACCCCTTTGATTTTGTGATCTGCTTGGTTTTTTTTTGGAAAGGGGGATCTAAATTGGGGGATGGGAAGAAAGGGTTTCAAGTTGGATTATGATATAAATAAAATTTTCGAACATTGATGACTAATGATGTTTTAGGATCTTCTTAAGAGATATAAAATTAGAAAATTAATATTTCATTTGAAATATATTTAATTTTAAATAAAGCATGATTCATTTCACCATCCCTTCTTCAAATCCATATCTATATAGTAACGTACAAAACACCCGGCATCTTAATACACCCACACAAAAAGCAACCACGACTCGACATCCGCTCTATAAAAAAAAAAAAAAAAACATCCCTCCCCCACCCACACGCCCCCAAAACAAGACAAAGGCCTCCTAAATCCCAGCGCAAAAAAAAAGTCGTCTTCACAAGCGCCCCCAAGCTATTTTCCTTTCCTGATGGTTTCCCTACTATATACCAAATACGGCCGTAGTGTCCTCCCACGGACGCACACGATATAAAGAGGGGCCAAGTTGTTGTATGCTCGGGATAAAACTTCTTGCAAGTATAGGCGATTATTCAGACTATACACGCGGTTTTCAAGTTGTGCGAGTGATTTGAAAATACGAAACGGAAGAGATAGAGGGATTCGTAGGGATATATAGGTTCTTAGGTTTACTTATGCTTCTAATGCCTTACATGGTTATTTCTCTATTTCGGCATGTCTATAACGCCCTCTTTTTTTCTATCTTTCTTTATTTTTTGTTATCTTTAAACTTCCACTTCTTTTTTTTTTCTCTAAAAGCGTTTATTTATGCCGCCCTCCTTTTCACTCTCTTTTTCTCTCTCTGACTCTTTCTTTTTTGCGGCTCGTCCTCTCTTTCTCTTGTATGTTTGTCCCCTATCTTGACGCGCGCAGTTGCGCAACTATATACCAAGCTTCTAATCGTCGCGTCGCCGTTCGTGTAATTTATGACTCTTTCTCTCTCTATCTTTCTCTTTCTATCTTACTCCTCGGCTCTATTACTTGATTTCTTTGCTGTTTTTCATTTTCCCCTTCCTAACTTATTTTCTACTTTTCTGAGAGGTAAACTTGAAAGAATTTTATTTATTTATTTTTTTTGCTATTGTGGCTGTTATAATATAATTCTATATTTAATTTTTTTTCAGTATTTACTTTAATTATCTCATTTGTGTTGTTAAGTGTTACGTTTATATTGGATAATTTTGAAAAGTGTAATTTTCTCGATGTAATTTAAAATAATGACTCTTAAAATTTATTTGTAAATTTTACTCGTAAAGAGTAAAAAAAATATTTTGTCACAAACATTGAAATCTCATAACTAAATAGAAATCTTTGAATCATTATAAATTGATTTATAACAATAATATATAAAACATTTCCCTATTTTCAATTCAGTCTAATAATTCGGCCTTATACATGCAAAACATAAAATAACTATAATGTAAAAAAAAAAAAAATTAAAATCACAATAAAAATATAATTCCTAATTCATATCTCTTGTCACCATATAATATCTCTTAAACATCCCTGATCATTGACAAAGTCACTTATCCATTTATTTATTCATGCAAACATCAGCTCATAATTCGTGAAGCAAAAGAAAAAAAAAAATAATACCAACCACTCTACGTATATTTTATAATGTATACGCACTCTCGTACCACATTAACCCGCCTTCTTTTTATTTTTTTTCATCGCCTTTATCATCCCATCACCTTATACCTCTTTCACTCCTTTCGACCTAACTCTCCAATAGCCTAGCATTCTTCTATCTTTCTTTCTCACTCCCTATTTATCCGTACCATCGTTCTCTTTCTCTATATATCGCTCCGTTGACGACGAAGCCTCGACGACGTATATAGAGGCACCATAGTCGACTCCATATAGTTAGAGACCAGGAAGAGGCGAGACTCGGTGTCAGAGGGAAAAGGCGGAGTAGGAGGGAGGGAGCGGTGGTCTTAGAAGGAGAGCCGAGGACAAGGGAACGCGGTTGCCTACATGCTGGCTATATAAGAGAATGAAAGAGAAAGACGGAGAGAAGAGAGTGAGCTAACTACACGTGTCACTGTAGCGTAGTAGAGCTCGGGAGAGAGAGCTAGCTAGCAAGCGCTATAGAGTAAGAGAGAGAGAGAACGGGGTGTTGACCCCAAATAGCTTTTTTAACGTGACGTAACGGCGAAGGGTTGAGAAACGCCTCGGCGCGGCAGCTCCTTCTCTCGCTTCCTCTATCTTACTCTCTCATAGCCCATCTCTTCGTTCTCTCTCTCTCTCTCTCTCTCTCTCTCTCTCTCTCTTGCCTTTTCTTTTCTCGCTGTTAAGAGCGCGGGAAGAAAAAGAAGAAGAGAAGAGAAAGAACGCCTTGGCGCGCTTTTGGACTCTCGTGTATAAGGAGTTGCTTTAAAGGTTTCCTGCTCACGCGCGTGTGTAATAGACGAGAGAAAGAATATAAGAAAGAAAGATATAACGTCGGAGCTAGCGAGAGCTATGAAAAAAAAGTGCCTTTTCTCTGTAGGGCCTCTGAGAAATTGCTTTTCTCCTTTTTTTTCTTTTTTTTTATTTGCTTCACGCCTCGACACCTGCTTGTTATAGGTATATATACACCTATTACTTCACAGGGTAGGTGGTATAAAATCTTTTAAACTGAGAATTGTAATTTTCATTATATAAGCGTGATATTTTTTAATAAGCTGGAAAATCGAAAAATTAATAAAGCTTAAATTATTACGTTTGTATATTTATATTTACTCAGAAATATAATATTTGGAGTATAAAGGAAAAATTGATAATCAATTTGAAGTTGCTTTCAATAATTCAATATTCAAATAGAAAAATATGGAAAATTAAACTAACGAAAAATCCCTGCTACTTCCACCTTCTCCTTATATTTCAACCCGCAAGAATTACGTAACTCTTTTTTTTTTCTTTTCCAGTACGACTGACGCCAACGACCCCAACGATGTATAATATAGCTTGCCTACTCGGCATTTTCGAAACGTAAGTACAAAACGTTTATATAGAAAGAAAGAAAAAGAAAGAGATAAATAGAGAAGGACACAAAGTCTTTTTTCTCTCTTGACTTCGAAACAAATCGCTTTGGCATCCGGTGTCGAAGCATATACATATATACCTATATAGCGCCAAAAGAGTTTAGCTTCTTCTTCTTCTATGTAACCCCGAAAACTTATTCCTTTCTCATTCTCTCTTTTATTTTTTTTTTTTCTTTCTTTATTTCTCTCTCACAAATGCCACACGTGCGCGCATACGTTATATTAACTTAAGGCCCTTTCATGGCCCCGTTATAAACGGAGTATAAGAGCCGAAAACACAACGCGCTTCTTTCATTGCCGCGTCGACAACCCACTTGTGTGTGAATGTATATGTATATGTATATATTATAGTCCCGGTACTTTTGACGCACACACATAGCCCTCTTTTCTTCCTCATTCTATCTTATTATATATGCACGTGTGTGGGCGAATGAGAGAGAGAGAGAGAGAGAGAGAGAGTTAAAAAGAAGGGCGATGGAATTTTCACGTGTAAGTCGAATATAGATAGTAAGTGTGTGTGTATAGGATACAATAGCTACGGTTATTTTTTTTAAGGTATAATCAACAGGGTGGGTTTGAAAGTATGTGTTGGATAAGATATGTTTTTTTTTTGGGTTTATGAAAATTTTTTATATGAGTTAAGATTGATGATACGATAAAAAGGTATTAATGATGGTAGATGAAAATTTTTTAGGTTTAATATTGAGGGTCTGATGAGCGATACTTTATTAAATCGGTATACACTAATAAAATATGATGAAATCGGATAAATGAAATTTCTTTCACCTAATAATTTAACAGAAAAAATTTCAATTTAATATATTTATAAGTATAAGGAAAATAATCCTTTCCTCAGATACGTTACTTAAATCAATGTTCCAAATTTAATTTAATGATCAAAAAAACAATTTTGTAAATATCCATCAATATAATCATAATCAAAACTTGATGAAGCAATCATAAACTTCTAAATAAAGAAAAATATGTATACACATACATTTACATTTATATCCTGTGAACATTACCCATACATAAACAAATTTAAAATCGAATGATTCAGCAAAATACACTGCAAGTGTCGGTGGTGTGGTTCTCGCACGTGTACATGGAATTGAAACTTTCAATTGAATTTGACGGGAAAAAAAGGAACGTCGTATTTTCCTCATTAACGCCTATTGTTTAATGCTTCTTTTTATATACACCCACGAGATATCTTTGTGAAAAAAAAAAAAAAAAAAAAAAAAAAAAAAAAAAAAAAAAAAACAAAAAAAAAAAAAAAAAAAAAAAAAAAAAAAAAAAAAAAAAAAAAAAAAAAAAAA